>JAAXYX010000276.1:0-47405 GCA_036851915.1 Ptenothrix huangshanensis | reverse complement strand
CAACCATTGCGGTTTTTACTACCCCGAAATTTCTGTAATCGAGATTGTATTTCGTACGACAAAATCCAATCTCCAATGCAATGGTACTTCCTCCCACTAAAAACTTGATTTCACTTTAGTCTAATTATCTAATTTGTCCTTGTTTTCTAAGAAGGAATTTCAATGCAGATAAATAGCCATCATAAAAACTGCATGGATGCTATCTAACCTGCAGTAGCAATTGTAGTAGCAGTGGCAGTGGCCGGTGGATAGTGTTAGACAAGGAGTAATGTTGTAGCTATACAATAAATATGCTTGCCACAACTAGGAAGAGAAAGGAACACTTGTACACCGAACGCTGGTAGATACTTATGTACATTGGTGCGGGGAAGGTGGAAGATATGGTGGAGAAAATTACCTTGAGATGCAATAACTTAGCCGAAGGAAATAAAGCAGAATGGCTGACTTTAAAGATATATAGACTATACGTTTAAAGTCAGTGGTGGTGGAAACGGTAATGTAATAAGTTCATGGATAGATGGGGAGAAGTACTCGTGAAAATGTGAACGAATGCGTGTTAAACACACAATAGCACTTCCGTGATTGAATCTCTCGTGAACTCGGCCTGTGGAGAGTTGCTAACTTGTTTTAGCTTTTACTCTCAACCTCACAGGCAGGATAGCTACTTTAGTTAAGCAAGGTGAGCATGGATCTATGAACGTGAACGTACCTATGTAGTGAGTGTGAGTAGGGAGAAAAAACGCATGAAAGAAAATCATTGTTTTTGGGCAACTACATATAAGACTACGCCTATACATAGGGTATATCTACATATAGTAGTAATACTGTACTGCTTACGGATTTTTTGACAAACCAAGGGCAAGCCCTTAACTTTATTACCGTACAGCATAAATTTCCAGCCAGATTTGAACTTTGTGATAGTGTGGAAAGAGAAAGGGAAAGAGAAAGAGAAAGAGAGAGAGAAAAAGTAGTCATATTTATTGCAGTGTATATTCCGAAACTTATGATCCTCTCGTCATGGATTTAGCGTTGGAGCACATATTTATGAGAGGGAACAATTGCATTATGTATAAACGTGTGTGAGGATGAAGGTTGCAGTGATTCTGCATAGTCCATACGCATAATACAAGCGTGTGGATAAAAATGTTGAACTTGCGTTCCTACACTGCATTATTACGACTACGATCTTGCTTTCCCCGAGCAACCTTACATTACATTACATTACATAACATTACATTACACTTTCCCTTCCTTGTTCTCGTTCCTTGTTCCCCACAACCTTTTTATATGTACACCATGCTCTAGCATCAAATCCAAGTCCAAGTCCAAATCCAAATCCAAATCCAAATCAAATGGAAGAGTCCCTGCATTTACGTTGCGGTACGCTACGGTACGGTACGGTACGGTAAGGTACAACGGAAGAATGTCGTGTCGAGGTTAGAAAACAGGCAAGATGTTGGGGTTCCATTATGACTTGGTTTTTCAAATGCATGACTCACAAGGCATTAGACATTATGTGTCGGTTGTACAGTAGGTAAGTTGCTTGGTTGTGTTTTCCTGACCCCAGCTACACTGTCAAAACTCTGGAATCTTAAAATAGGAAAAAATGTATTAGGTACGCCGAAAATCTACTCGCACTTACGATTAGTAAACTTATAAGTGCAATATTGACAATTCAAAACGCGTTGAAATTTTGACTGCAAGAAGGTTTTGAAAACACGATTTTTTTTATTTTGTACTTTTCCAAGACGTCTCTTGTTTGTGTTAAGGCTTTTCAAAATTTTCATGTTTTTTTTACATTTTTTAAAAACGAAAGTGTCACCGTTTTTACTTTTTTTGAAAGCGATTTTTTTTACTATTTATACTTTTTTAAAACGTATAATTTTTTACCTTTGCACTTTTTCAAAACGTGGATTTTTAATTTTTTAATTTTTCAAGGTGTCTATTTTTCAATTTTTGCGATATTTCGGCGTGTTTTTTTTATTTCTGAAGATTTTTGAAAGCGACTTTTTTTATTTTGCACTTTTTTAAAGCGTTATAAATTTTTTTTTACAATTTTTCAATACATCTATTTTGGAATTTTTAATTTTTGTGCATATTTCAAAAATACTGTTTTCTCTGTTAAGTAAAAAAAGACTTAAAAAAGGATTATCAATAAGCTTTAGACACAATCGATTTTTTATGCACTTGAAATTGTGCTAAAGAACAGCAGATTTTCGACGCACCAGTAGACGCACCGGTTTTGACAGTGTATGCACTCTTAGCTACGTATGTACATGGAGAAAGGCTATTTAGATAACCTCGGTGGACATTTGTGCAGATACTGGATCTAAGAATGCAAACCATTTCCTGCGAAGGAAGTAAAAGTAAAATCTAAAGCTTTCTCCTGGCTCGTTTCTTTGCGGGTCTGGTCTGGAAAGGTAATAGGAGTCGTATGGTGTAGTTACCACTTGTAAGGGGAAATGGACAGGATAGACATGGGCAACGACTATTGTCACCATTTGTTTTCATTTTGACCATTGAGTGAGGCAATTCTATGTCTCTGTCCAGGGGGCTGAGGTGATGCTGGGAATGTGGAGAGATAGTCATTCCTGTCCACTTACCAGATTGCATTGCAGGGTAGTGAAGAGCAATTCCGTCCATTATGGACGGACTACTTCGTCCTTTTCGGTTCATCGAGTAGATTTTGAAGTGAAACGTGCCATCAGCATCGAGACCTGTGAGAGAGAACGTTGGCGTTGCTGATGTCATATTGTACTGAAGACCACGACGGCTGGCCGGAGACGATTGGTAAGTCTCGAGAAGGAACGATTGTGGAAGACCACCGTCAAAGCCCGGCTCGCAGGTTATCTCAACAGATGTGCTTGTACGGTTAATAATGCTGCAATTCTCAACTGGTTGCGGACAGTCTGAAATTCACACAGCAGATTATTCAGTCATTCCATCCTCAAATCCAATCCAATCCAATCAAAGCCAAAGCATCCAAGCATTTCCAACATGACAAAGCAACACATTTATATCATAGCACGAGAGCAGGGGCGTACCTCAGGCAGAATTTTGGGGGGTGCTGGGTACTGTTAAAGGGATTTTGCGACTTTTCAAAAAAGAGTAATTTTTATAATTTACACTTTTTGAAAAGGTCTGTTTTTCAATTAAACGCTTTTTAAAAGCGTAAAGTTTTCCTATTAACGCTTTTTTTCAATTAATACTTTTTTGCAAAGCTCTAAGTTTTGAATTACCACTTTTTGAATGGGTCTAATTTTGCAAATAAACCCTTTTTGAAATGAAGATTAAATTTTTCTAATGGACACTTTTTGAAAAGGTCTAATTTTTTTAATTTAAACTTTTTGACAGGGTTGAATTTTTTGATCAACACTTTTTGAAGGTCGAAATTTTTCCAATTTATACATTTTTTGACATGGTCCAATTTTTCAAAATAAAACTTTTTGAAGTGGTCCAATTGTTCCAATGGATATTTTTTGGAAAGGTCTAATTTTTCTAAGTTACACTTTTTGACAGGGTTGAATTTTTTGAATCAACACTTTTTGGAGGGTGCAATTTTTTGAATCAACACTTTTTGGAGGGTGCAATTTTTCCAATTTACACATTTTTGAAATGATCCAATTTTTCAAAATAAAACTTTTTGAAAAGGTTCAATTTTTGCAAATTAACACTTTTTGAAAAGTCTGATTTTCCCATAATTTCGAAGGTTCTTCAGCACCCAAGCACCCTTTCCAAGTACGCCCCTGCACAAGAGCTACATATTACATGAGAACATTGGACAAATAAATCTAATTAATATTTGGTTGGTGTGGCAAAGTCAAAACGCACATAGCAATAGTAAGGATTTATTACGAGCAACTATTTACTTAATGAGACACAACGGAAATCAGGATGTCTGACATCTTCCCTTTCATTTTCCAATCCAAATATTTAGTACAAAATTCAACCTCTGGTTATTTCCGTTGCATTGCATTGCATTGAAGGCATTCAAGATGTAGGAATAATTATGATTTCGGGAAACCGAGACGTCTGCTGGTTACTTGTCCCCAGCCCAGCATTCCGCCAGTAGTTTATAAAACCAGAGAATTCAATCGCTATTCCATCTTCATCATCATCATCATCATCCTCATCACCATCCTTTCACTTAAACAGAATTGTCTGCCTCCAATTCCCACCCCCAAGTATGTAACAGGGAACGTATGGAACGAAGCGATTTGTTGTGAGGAAAGAATCAGGGGATTAATTATTAGGTACAAAGTGCTTTTCTCTCTCTCTCTCTCTCGTTTGCTTTAACAATGAATTTGTTTAAAATTCCTTTGATGGCTCACAAATCCTTTCATCTCCAATAATCAGTTAACAACTTGATTCCTGTCTCGGAATTCCCGTTCAATTTTACTATAGATTATCCACTACTCCTCTCTCCTCTCCCTCCGTATCGGAATCCACTACAGAAAACTTTCCACTATTCCTTAGTTTCTGTATGTACATATGTAGGTAGGTAGTGGATATAATTATACACGGTTGCCGGCGTTGAGTAGAATTCGATCTACTAAATCCGGGATCTTCCTAAACATCAGACTGGGACTAGGTACATGCACACGGACACGGGCAATGCAATGCAATGCAATGGGAAGGTTGCAAGTAAAGAACAAAGAATAGAAGATATAAGAATTTCCAATGCTATGCGCGTAGCACGGTGCGCAACCTCATGTTCTCCATCTAAAGTTTCACTGTGCTCTGTCTTCACTCATTCTGCGTTTGTTTACTATTTAGCCGGAGACACGGTGAGCAGAGATGGATACAAAAGCAAAGGCCAAGCCAGGACCAGGACGAGGACGAGGACGAGGAAAAAGTCAGGAAGGTTATTAGTAATATTGAAGATGTCACGTCAAAATATTGAACGGCCGATGCTAGATGCTCAAATGTCTGTGTGGATTTTGTAGAACCACAACGTTACCGTGGACTATCTTTGTATATCAATATATTTAGCAGGTATAGTGTAAAAACTGGTGTATCCAAAACGAAAAATGTCTAGGAGTATTTGTATTTATGAACGCAGTTTGAATTGAATGCTTCTCAAGTTAACCTAAAATTCGTGTAAAAATCAAATATGAATCTAATCGTAAAACGCATTGAAAGTTTACCTAAAGCACAGCTCACAGTCCAAAATGCGTTTTCACATTTTCTCAAAATGGTACATAGAAATTGTAGAAAACTTGTTTGAAGTTAAAAAAAATCTTGAAAGGTTTAAAACATGCTGAATTAGAAAATTTCGCTACGTTTTAAAATGGGTAACACAATAATTTTGAAACCATTAAAATCGTTATATTAAAAAAATTTGTTGGGGTTTTAAAATTGCTAAAATGGAAATTTCGTAAGATTTTAAAATGGCTTAAATGGAAATTTTCAAACGTTTAAAAATTGTTAAACTATAAAATTTTGAAGCGATTTAAAATAGCACAAATGGAAATTTCAAAACGATTTAAAAAAGCTAAAATGGAAAATTTGAAACGCTTAAAATTTGTTAAATCAGAAAATTTTGAAGTTAAAAAATTGTTCATTTAAAACTTTTCAAAACGTTTCAAAATTGCTAAAAAGTAGATTTTGAAAGAATTTTGTTTGTTTCAACGAACATTTTTTGAAATGCAATTTTGAAATGCTAAATTTCATAGCGCAAGATACACTTGTATTGCTTTTGTGCTGGACTTTAAATACTTCCTAACAGCGTTCATAATTACACAAAATACGAGTAAGGTTTCTTCTATATTTTTTATAAAAAATCCTCTTTCAGTAAAAAGTCCTCAGTTTTTATAGTGTACATTACGCAATTACACCACTCCTGCCCAGCCCTGTCGAAGACAGATCCCAACTCACTATCAGTTTTTTTTCAAATACTGTATTTAGCAACCTTTGCATGTATTTTCTGGAATAATTTCTGGGTCATAGATACGCTAACATGTATTTAAATTTGAAAGCTCGACATCTCAAGGCAGTTCCTTCACTTTATGACATACCCCTCGGAAAGCTAACATTCTACTTTAAGATTTTACTACTTGTGAAATACTACGTTACACAAACTTTCATCTACTACACTTTCGAAGATTAAATCATCTCGGAAAATTGAGACATTGAGAATTTTTCCTGCTGCCTGCCTTCCTTTCTTCTCCTTGCTTCCACGAATCCAGTCTAAGATCTATCCAAAGTAACAGCAACAGCGAGGGAAATGAGGTATATGCAAGAATCTGTTTTTTATTCACTCTTCGCTTCACAGCGTGGAGTCTTTCCAGCTTAAAAAGGTAATTACATAAGGAGCAAATGCATATAACAATTTTTCTTGATTGCATTTGGGAAAAAATCAATTCTCTTCACTTGAGGCATTGTGGAGAAGTGGAGTAAACTTTATGTGTTGGAGGAATTAGGTTATATGTATCTATAAAGGGGAAGTATAGGATTGTAGATTGTGCCTGAGTCTACTGTAGTAGTGAAGCGAAGCGTGGCGTGGCATTGCCAGAAAAATAATTTGCCTTAATTATTTAACATTCCACTGCTTTGCATTTAATTTCCGAACGAGGAAGGATTTAGGCATTAAATTCAACAAGTTGAAAGCAACTTCTTTACGGTAGTGACACTTTTCCAAAGACATGTATGTATGTACCTATGTCTGCTCCGAGACAATCTCACTCTACACTGACGAAACGCATAGAATCCAGGTTTCAAAAGAAACATGAGCTTCGCCGCACTAAGATCTCATTTCAGTTTTAATCATTGGATGACAACTGAATGAGAAAGTAAGTCTTCACATTACGTCGCCATTAATGGATTCGGAGCAACTATACGCCTCGTCCTGGTTTCAAAACAGCGTGTGTGTGTGTCAGGGGCGTACCTGGAGTGGGTGCTTGGGTGCTAAAGCACCTCCCAAAATTTTAGACAAAGACGTTTTTCAAAAGTGCTCGTTGGAAAAATCAGACCTTTCAATCAAAAAAAGCTAGTTGGAAAAAATAAGCTGTTTCAAAAAATATGAATCAGTAAAAATGAGGGCTTTGCAAAAAAATAAATTGAAAAAGTGCGCTGTTTCAAAATGCATGAATAGAAAAAACGAAAGCTTTTCAAAAAGTAATAATTTGAAAAATTGCACTTTTTCAAAAAGTATAGGAATTCGAAAGATATGACTTTACAAAAAGTGTTAAAATTTGAAAAAATGCGCTTTTCAAAAAGAACGAATTAGAAAAATAAGACCATTTTAAAAGTAATAATTTGAAAAAAACCTATCAAAAAATAATAATTTAATATTTTAAACCTTTCAAAAGTAATAATTTGAAAATTTAAACCTTTCAAAAAGTATGAATTAGAAAAATAAGACCTTTCCAAAAAGCGCTGAAACTTGAAAAATTACGCTTTTTAAAAAAGTAGAAATCAGAAAAATGACACCTTTCGAAAAAGTGTTAATTGAAAAAATTGAGCTTTTTCAAAAAATATGAACTAGAAACTGAACATTACGCAGCACCCACCCTCAAAACTCGGTCCCAAGTACGCCCCTAGTGTGTATATCTGTATGTGTAATATTAATGGAAAATACCTGAATCGCAATGCGGAACATATTATGTATATGGATGCATATAACGTCATCCCATGCACCATACCATAGCGTATCAAACACAGCCGCTTACACTCTACTTGTTCCAACATAAAATCGAGAGGGAAGTTGATAGTTTTCTTGGTGAAAAGAAAGGCTAGGGAATACATACGGTGCAATAATGCTACCTCTGTACATACTACTCCTGCTCCTGTTCCTACTCCTACTCCTAGCCTATCGTCCTCATCTTCTTCTTCTTCTTCGTCTTCTCCCTCTCTCTAACTCACGATCAGTGGGACTGGATGGACTTGTATTTCCAAGACGGAAAGTGGAGATGGATAGGGTCTTTATCTGAGTGATTAAGGAAGCATGTAGGATTCGGTGGACGATTGTCGTATTTTACGATGCGAAAACCTGAAAGTCGTAAAAGTGCGGAGGAGGTGTAAAGGAGGAATGTGGAATAGCTTTCCTTGTGATGAGAATTGAAAGAAAAAAGACAGACTGCAGACCTAAAGAGCGAAACAGAAGACATGGCTCTGGGATCTGTTCACTGTCTGAATTCCTTATTTTCCTCACTGCAAAATGCTTCTAAGCACACTGTACGAACCGGTGTAGCTAAAACGATACAAGCCTACATGTATTTAAAAGAAATATTAACGCAAGTTGGGCGCATTTCAACTTCACCTAAAACGAATCTAAAGTTGTTCACTTCATACGTTTGAAAATTCTTAAAATAGGAAGTTTTGAAATGATTAAAATTTATAGTAAAATAGGAAAATGATTAAAATTTCCGATTAGTAAAATAGGAAAATGAGAAATATTTTAAAATCGTTGAAGTAAAAATTTTGAAATGCTATAACTTTGCCAAGCTAAGAAATTTTAAAACGCTTCAAAATGTTCAAAATATCTAGTTTTGGGACGTTTCAAAATTGATAAAATAGGAAATTTTAAACTTTTTAAAGAGCTGAAAAAGAAATTTTGAATCGTTTGAAAAAAGCTAAAAAGGATATTTTGAAATGAAAACATGAATTTATATTTTGAAATGTTTCAAAATCGGTAAATTAGGAAATTTTGGAACGTCTTAAAATTTGTAAAACAGAAAATTTTGAAAAGCTCCAAAAGTATCAAAATACGAAATTTTTAAACGGTTAAAATTGTTAAAACAAGAAATTTTGATACATTTAAGATTGTTAAAAGAAAAAATTTTGAAACGCTTAAAATTGTTAAAATAAGAAATTTTAAAACGTTTAAAATTGTTAAAAAAAAGAAATTATGAAACGCTTAAAATTTCTTGAAATAGAAAATATTTCAATCTAAGATGCGTTTTCAATGCCTTTGCTCCACACTTAAAATGTACTCCAATTGCGTTCATAATTATATCGAATAAATTTAGGATTTCGGCACTTTCCATGCCCTTGTTCCTGTATTAAGATTCTTTAGTTTTTGCATCGTATATCTCATTCCAGATCCAACTTTCACTCGCGCTCTCGCTCCCGTTCCCGTTCCAGTTTCAGCACCAGCACCACCACTAGCTCCAGCACCTACTCCAGCTCGAGCGTTATCCGTACCGTATCCATACATGATTTTCTCAATCCCAAAATATGTTTCGTAAGGCTTGCCTCACAAGCAAGGGGAATAAATACCGAGTTGAAACCACCAAGTAAAATGTATTTTGGCTTGAGCTGTGCTTGGGCTTCGACTTCGCTCCAGCCTCGGTATTAGCATTGCATTGGCATTGGCATTGGCATTTTGGCCGGATTGAGTGAGACTACTGAACAAGATGTAGTCAGGGGAACCGAGTCAATGGGTTAATATTAAAGTACCAAGACCAAGACCAAGACCAAGACCAAAACCAAGACGAGGACTACCTTTATATGTAGGTACATGTATCTGTATACGAACTTTGAGCTAAAGCTTCGTCAATTTATTACGGATTTAACCGAAAACTTTTCAAAAGTGTGGCTCGCGCATGCATGCAAATATGTATGTGGGAACATAATGAAAACAGGAAAGTGTACGTAGTACATACATATGTTCCTTTCTTGCATGCAAGTTCATCGCGCTCCGTATCCGTACTTTGGGAGGTGCCTACCTCCCATGTACATATGTACCCACGTCTTCGGCACACAGAATGAATGTAAACTTGTAACGAGAAATACATACATACACAAGAAGGATCTCCTCATGTGTAGAAATACTTTACTCGCATTTAGAAATAACAAAGATGTCTTACATAATTTATTCATAACGTTAATCTTGCACTCAATCTCTGGTCTTGTTCCATTTCCACATTCATATTTACTTACACTTGGCTATTGCTCCAGTCATTGCAGTATTACTATAGACTATTTTTTTCTCCAGTCGTCACTCAATCAACCATTATTTTGTATTTTAGTAGAAAATAAAAGTCTGTTTTTTTCAAATGTTTATGAGTCTGTAGTAATTGTGCATACACCGTAAAAAGCGGTGCATCTAAAAATATGAGGGATGTGTCAAAAGCACCTCTTTTGGATTTGGTACATGGATTTTGAATGCAGTTTGGATGCATCTTACATTCAAAGTAGGTAATTCTAAAAATCTAAAGTGGGTGTAAAACGCTTTGAAAGTAAGTCTAAAGTGCATCTTGCAGTCAAATAAGATGCATTTTTAATGCGCTCAGGATGCGGTTAATCGCATTGAAAATGGTTCAATTATGGAATTTTGGAGAGTTTAAAATTTAGTAAAATACGAAATTTTGAAGGGCTTTAAAAATTGCTGAAATACAAAATTTTGAAAGGCTTTAAAGTTTGATGAAATACGAAATATTAGAACGTTTATTTAATAAAATACAAAAATCTGAAACCTTTCAAAATTATTAAAATACAAAAATCTGAAACCTTTCAAAATTATTAAAATACGAAATTTGAAACCTTCCAAACTTATTTAAAAACAAACTTTGAAACGTTTAAAATTTGTTAAAATATAAAATTTTGAAACTTAAAAAATTCATTGAAAAACTAAAATTTTAAACGTTTAAAATTTGTTAAAACACGTTTCGGAACGTATTAAAATTATTGTTATCTATCGTCTAAGCACACTTTAAACTTTTAACCACAGTAGGTTCTTGACTTTTTTTTCAAATTTCTATTCTTCTGCTTTAAGATTGCTCAATTGCGACAGTGTACCTACACCAACTAAAGAGTGCTCCACAATACTTGATAAATGTTTTTTGGTGAGAAGGGACATTTGAGCGAATTGATTGCGTGCATAGTCTCCACTGCCACAAAATTCTTTTCACAGTTATGCTGCACTGCGAGTACTTTCAAAATTATTAAAAGCATGCTTTCCATTTTCTCGGTTCCTCTTGTTGTTCATACATACCTATCAACTTTAATAATAAATTCCTTGTGGACAGAGTAAGTATATCTGTACGTATATCGAGGCATTTCTCATCCACCAACATAAACATCAAGAGTGCGCTGTTACTGGTACCGGTGCTACTGCGATGGTATGCTGGACCGGAAAGTCGTACATATTTGTAATATTTAAAGTGATAAATAAGCGGTTCGTTTTATCAATGCAGCTCATGACTCGCGGTTTATATTAATTTAGCGTTGCTCCCACAGCACAGATATTATGCTTCCTGAAGGATTTGCATGAGTGAGTGTACAAATAGTTAACATTAGCATCATCCTAATTACATGTACCTACGAAAGGTATCTATTAGTATATTCGTTGGTCCGTAGCTTCGGGGGTTCGTAGCTACAGTGGATTGTAAGCGCAGATGTTTATTTAAGGACCAGTTAATTCGTGGTATGAAGTAAAAACCTCATTTTAGTATTGACACAGGACAGGAAGAAGGCACACGCTTAATGGACTCAAAAGATTCAGCACCGTGTCAAAAGAGATGAGATTGACTAGACCAGAACCAACAGCAAAATGAACTGGGTTAAATACTCAAACTTTTGTCCCAAATCCTGCTGCATTAGCAAAAACTAGTATTAGCGCTCACTGAGCTTCGTTTGCTTTTATATTCGTCGCATGCGGATTTCGCAAATTACAGTAAAATTCAGCGTTCATCGACAGCGTACCAAAGAAATTATACTGAATTACCCACTGTGCACAATACTAATGTAAAAATCCTACATTTTGCATACACAGCTTGTGTCCATGTACGTTTTTAATATGGACACTTTATTTTTCATTTTGTTATCTACACTACAAAAACTGAATAATCTTTAAATTACTAGCTATAAGAGAAAATAGAAAATTAAAGTGTCAAAAGTTAATTTAAAAGCTGGCGAATCTTACTTTTAAAAAACGTTCCTATTTTATATTATTATAAAAGCTGTTACGAAGTAAGAATAAGAACGCATCTAATACACAATGAAAGCGCATCTAAAACGTGTGAGATGCAGTCTAAGATACGTTTTTAACGTGTTTTTATGTAAAAACTAAAATGTAAAAACAGAATTTTTGAAAATCTATAAAATAGACGCTATCACTGACTGAGTTGAAAATAAAAAATTGACCCTTTGAAAAACATCAAAAATAAAAAATAAACGTTCTAAAAAATGTAAAAACATAAAAACACATCGCCGAAAAGTGCAAAATAACAAAATTGAACGTTCTAAAAACTTCAAAAACAAGCAATACGGACGCCTAAAAAATCGTGAATATAAAAAAATGAACGTTTTGAAAAAATGAAAAAGTAAAAAGAATTTTTATTTAAAAAAAATATTTTAAAAAATCAAAAAAAAACGTTGTCAAAAAGCACAAAAATTGAAAAGTCTATGTTGCGAAAAAGTGCAAAATAGCAAAACGAGTTTTTAAGTTAAATAAAAAAGAACGTTCTCAAAAAAAAGCATAATAAAAAATTTTGCTTTCAAAAACTGTATTTGGTAGTCCAAGATGTCATTTTAGTGTAATTATTTAAATATACTTAAGACTTATTCTAACTGCATTAATAATAATTATACCAAAATACGCGTCGATTTTTTGGATTTTACGCGTACCTTTTCCTGGTTTAAAAATGTATGGTTTTCACAGTGTACGAAAGATTTGAGAGGAGCAAAATTTTGGCGTAATTAAAGAGGAGTAGCTTTCAACGTTTCAACAAACTCTCTACAATAATTGACGGTATTTTGGATTGAATCTGTCCATAGAAAGGAGAACATAGAGATAGCAATATAGAAAATTGAAATAGGGATTACGTATATCACGTAACATTGTAATACATTGCCTTTCATCACTAGTATAAAAAATTTCATTCAAACCTGCATATGTACGTGTACATAATACATACCTAGGTACCTCTTTGATTCTACAAATAGGAGAAAAGTTCCCCACCACTACATAGATACAGATATATGATTACACTATTTTTGTCACGGCGTCTAATATTCAACGAAAATATCTGCTCTATTTGATTTGGGTACTGGTACAGAATTATACGCAATAAAAGCAGCAGCTTGACACTGTCGAAGCGAACAGAGCTTTTTGAGGATTTTGCTTGCATGCAAAATTGTCGTTAAATCAACTTGTTTCTACTCCAGTTTTCTGATAAATTTCCACTACTCCACTCCAGTCAAATGTCCTACAGAGAGTGGAGCAGAAAGTGAAAAAGGTAAACCCGAGACGGAGGCTACGCAGTGCACTCGAATCCACTGCACTGCACTGTACTGTTCGGTTCTGTTCTGTACTGTAGGCTCCAGTGTGTGTAGGTATTCTATGTAGGTACATAATACTGTACAAACTGCTTGGCCACATGTGCCCGTGCCGTGTTGTGAAATCGCTCCTGTTTCTCCCACAAGCTTCCTACGCAATTCCTCACAAAATTCTTCTACTCAATGTGCTCCATTGCACAACGGGAAAGTCACGAGTAATTTTATTAAACGTGTACAGCAAACACGACTTTCCCCATTTCTTCCTTTTCATGAGAAAGTTGCCTCCTCAAGAAATCCCAATAGCCATAAATGCTTAAATGTTTCAACTTTTTCCGTTACAGATACATAGAACTATGCATCTTAGCTTTGTACCTTTCTCCTGTAGAAAAGCACATTGTAAAAATTAAAAATTTGAAAACACAAGAAAAGTATTTCTGAACTATCTAATCTACTTTTATTTATGGGGGCTTTTTAAATCTCTTATTTTGTTGTTTTTGGGGTTTTTTTGCTACTAGTTCATTAATATTTGTTACTTTTTTTTTACAAATCTCTAATATTTTAATTTTTGCGGTTTTTCAAAGCTCTTTATTATTTTCTGAATTTTTTTCAAGCTCCTTTTTTATTTTTTGTTTTTTAAAGCTCCTATTTTTTATTTTTTATGTTTTTTCAAAGCTTTCATTTTTTCATTTTTTATGTTTTTTCAAAGCTTTCATTTTTTCATTTTTTATGTTTTTTCAAAGCTTTCATTTTTTTATTTTTTCGCTTTTTAAAGCAGGTAGTTTTTTATTTTTTACTCTTTTTCTAACAGTAGTTTTTTTCATATTTCGCATTTTTTCAGACCTCCTTATTTTCTTTTGTGTCTTTTCTAAACGTAAATTTTTATTTTGTTGACGCTCATTCAACACCTCTGCTTTATTTTGTATGCAGGCACCCGTTTTAGGCACACTTTTGACGCGTTGTTGAGTTTTTTTTGGGCTTTTGGATGCACTTTAGATGAACGTTAGAAGCACCCAAACAAGGTGCTACTAAATCCAAGTAGGCTTTTGGCGTCATAGATGAACTAATTTTTTCTGTGTACAAGATGGATGTTTGTTATTGTACTATCTGTAAAATTGTGCAAAACTTTCCCGGGCTATTGGTAGGTTGCCTTTAAACCGGAAATTCTGAACGATATTTTTACCTTGGTTTAAATTTGAGACACATTGATATACTTGATAATGATGAATAGAAGCGTATTGTCATTTAAGGTGCAAAATTTAACATTATTTTTCGAAACGTTATGAGATTTCTAAGAGGATGTTAAGTTTTGCATCTTCAGCGACAATATGTAGGTTATAGAAATTCCTTTCGCTCACGCTTGTTTACAACCATCATCGAAAATAAAGTACGGATCTACACAAATCCGAGATAATTGGTGTAATAATTACTGGAGGTATAAAGTTTCGCTTAATAAGTCTGGTAGTATTTACACTTGCCATTGCCGCCAAGAATACTAGCGGCCGTCAATATGTAAGCATCTTTGGGTTGAATATAATATGAAAAAGTTGTGATACCACAGCGAGAGAGAAACACACTGTTGTTACGTTGATTTCATCAAAATCTCGCGAGCGTAATTATTTATCCTAATCCACTGGAATAGACAGTGTGCCATGGACAATACAAGGGTGAGGTAGAAATACATACAGTCAGTGTGAAAGTCAAGTCCATTGCCCAATTTACATGCCCAGGAAGTCTATGGGATCCAGTTCATGAACGCTACTGTATCTAATAATTAAATTTAGCTGAAAACACTTTCCAATGCTAACTGCCGGAAACACTCAGAAAGTTTCAAAAATAGGGGAGATACAGCCTCCCTATTATTATTTCTACTTTACATATTTGGATTGTACAGGTTCAAGTGTCTCTATAATACAGAGTAGGTGGGTACACTGTAAAAAATGAACAATCTTACAATAGAAAAATTCTAAAGCACCAGAGGCCTAAATGTATTTAGTAGAATTTTAAATGTAGTTTGGGTGCATATTAAGTGCAAACGCGTTCACTTTCGTATTTTAACATCTTTAAAGCAATCCAAAATTTTGTATAATCGCAAATTTTAAGTTTCAAGATTTCTGATATAATTTTGCAACAAATTTTATACCTTTAAAAATCCCTATTTCAAAAATTTTGAAGGATTGCAAAATTTCACGTTGTAAGAAATTTTAAACGCTTCAAAATTTCCTATTTTGAAAAATTTTAAACGTTGAAAAATTTCGTTTTTAATTTTTGGAGCGTTACTAAAATTCGTATTTTAACAAATATTAAGCGCTTCAAAATCCCTATTTCAAAAATTTGGATTGCAAAATTTTGCGTTTTAACAAAAAACGCTTCAAAATTTCTTATTTAATTTTTGTAACCTTTCAAAATTTTGTATTTTGAAAAATTTTAAACGTTGAAAAATTTTGTTTTTGATTTTCGGAGCCTTCCTAAAATATGAATTTTAACAAATATTAAACTCTTCAAAATCCTTATTTTAAGAATCTTGAAGCATTCCAAAACTTCGTATTTCAACCATGTTTAAATATTTCAAAATTTCGTACTTTAAAAAACTGCAATAAAATTCTGCTTTAAAATTCGTACTTCAGCAATATTTAAGCACTTCAAAATTCCCTACTTCAAGGCTTAAAACGTTTCAAAAAAATTTCCTATTAAATGCACCCAAACCAACCAAAAAGTTGTTCCAATTTTTACAGTGTACGTATTTGCATAGTTAAGAGAAGCAAGGGAAGTCAAGGCAAGACGACACAGCAAAGCAAAGGAAAGAAAGGGAATAAGGGAAAGGAAGGGAAGGGCAGTAGCAGTAAACATAGAATAGAAGGCATGGCGGACAAATTGGAGAAAAATAGGGAGGAATGAAGCCGAAGTAGAAAGGAAAAGAGGATAAAATAAGGGAGAAAAGTAACCTGCTGGCACTAATTGATAAACACAGGGTCTCTCAGCAGTCCCGATAGAATTGGAAGCCCAGCACAGGATTGTTCCAAAGTCTTCCTCGGATCGTAGATGGTAGCGGAGTAAACTTCGAGAACCTTGGCTAGAATAAATCTCGGGTGGAATATCACTGTTCTCTCCGACCGTGTTCGTATGCGTCCAAGAAAACTTAAGATTGTCAGGAAGTGCATCCATTTCACAACTTATGTTCACGTCTTCGGATCGTGATGCGGCTATAATTACAGCGTCTGAACCTGACAAGTCCGTCTGACATGCAGGAGCGTCTATAAGGAACAACAAGAGAGAGAATCCAGTTCAACTTTGACTCCTTTCCCAGATATGCCTTCTTATAATTATCAACCCTTCAAATCAGTACCTCCGTACCCACGTCTCCCCCATCGACCATATATAATTATACATATATACCTTTATATACCTTTATATACCCATATAGCAGCGCAGTGAGAACGCGTCACCAACTATTAATATTATTCTCTTGATTCAATATTTATACAAAGTATCACATTCTAACCAGAAAGTGACCTCGATTTTCACGTCAACCCGATGAAATGCATCATTTCGACTTACATCATCGCTCATATTTTACGGAGGTGTGCACTTTCTCTCGACTTTATTGACATTTTGGACGACACAATCGCCACCGGATTGGCATTGCTTAATATACTTTTGTATACGTATACGTATATGCATACTGTAGCAATGCCAGGCCAAAACTGACGAGGGAACATTTTCACATGTAACTCTAAAAATCGATCGAAGTTGAGGAAAATGCGTTGGGTTCGTCGTAATTGTAATAAGCTCAGAAGAAAAAGACACTTGAGAGCATCTTTGCCAAACGAGGAACATCCAATTGTAAGTTTAAGACAACAGTAATTTAAAATGCAGGTAAATACATATGTATACCGCTTTTAAAAGGAGAAAAAACGATACTTTAGACTGTTTGAAAAAGTGTAGAAAAAAGAAAATGACTGCGTTTGAAAACGCTTTAAATGTAAAAATTAGACTTTTGAAAAGTGAAAAATGAAAATTTATACTTTTTGTAAAAGTGTGAAAATTTAGAATTTAGACCTTTCTAAAACTAGTAAAAAAATTAGAATTCAGTCTATTTCAAAAAATAAATTACTTTTTAAAACAGTTTAAAAATTTAATATTCGGACTTTTGGGGAAAATCTAAACGATCAAAATTCAGACTTTTTGAAAACGTGTTACAAAAAAACACACGTTACAAAACATTAGGCATTCGAAAAGTACAAAAAATAAAAATTAAGAAACTATTTGAAAAAGATAAAAAATCGGAAATTAGGGCCTTCGAAAAACGGTAAAAAAGGGAAATTGGAACTATTTGAAAAAGTTTAAACATTGAAAATTCAGACTTTTTGAAAAAAGCAAAATTTCAAAATGTAGACTTTTCCGAAAAGGATAAAACATTAAACATACTTTATGAAAAAATGTAAAGAACTAAAATTGTTATTCTTCACTTACTACGACAAAATGAACGTGTTTTCTTCAACTTTGCCCGAAATCAAGAGTAACAACCTAAAAATGCTCCCTTGTAAGAGTGGGAGCGGAAGGAAAGACAAAGTCAAGCTATCAAGCTTGTCAAGGAACTAGCCGGGAAAACAATTGTAAACTTACACATGATTTCAAGACGAACTTCGTTGCTCACTCCGACTCCTTCTTCATTGATGGCTTTGCATGAATAGTTGCCAGCAGATGGTCGACTGACTTTCTGCAGAGCCAGACTATAATTGCTCAAAATAACTCCCGAGGATCGGTTGTGCTGGAGGATGACTCCCTGCATAATAATCAAAATACAACATTTAAAATCTTTCCCTTATTCCAAGGATTTCTAGGAACAAGGAAAAACTTGTTTCATAGTGTGCCTATAAGATATACATTATACATGTACGATTCCTTTATTATTCTTAAATTAACGCAGTACATGTATGCATCCTAACCAGTGCAATTATGCAGAGCTAAACACTTGCACACATAATTCACATGTACTTGATTAATTCTAAATGACACAAAGTGCATTCTTTCAAGGCCTTTTTCACTGCTCTGTTTTAATGGAACGCTCCAAGAGAATTCCCACGGATGATGTTTTCTCATTTTTTCTTAATTAGGACCAGAAGTCCTTGGGAGCAACTAGTATAGTGTATGTATCTGAATGCAAAGTTTTTTCCTCGTTATTTTGAATACATAGTCGGGGAAAGAGGAATAGAGAGAAGCGTTTTGAGTTTTGAAATCCGGGCAGGTCATGAAGTTATTCCAACTACCTTTTGGATGTATAAAGCATCACTCGGCAACCTCAAGTCCCCATTTTGAAGACGAGGACGGAAAGTAGCGCCTGTAGAATTTTTTAGACCTTTATTGTAGACCTGGAGCAAACTTGGTCTCATCCAGTGTAAATTTGAAAAAAACTGCATTGTATCTACTGTAATGCATATAAAAAATGCGCCTTTTCTGTGTAAATGTTAAAAAAATCTTCGTCGTTTTCTTGTAGGCTTAAAAAACCGAGTCGTTTTTGTGTAAATTAAAAAAATGGGACTTTTAGCTGGAAGATTTTTAAAAAACTCATTTTTTTGTGTAAATTAAGAAAACGGACCCTTTTCGTGTAACTTTAAAAAAATCCGCGTCGTTTTTGTGTGAATTAAAACAATTTGAGCCCTTTTTTGTGTAATTCGAAAAAAACTGTCAATTTTTATGCAAGTTTAACAAAAATTGCGCTCTTTTTGTGTAATTTTTTAAAAAACGGCGTCGTTTTTGTCATAAATAAAAAAAACTCATGCCCTTTTCATGTTTAAAAAAAATGCCATTATCGCGTAAATTTAGAAACAAAGCTGCGTCTCTTTCGTGAAATCTTAAACAAGGCGGTGTATTTTGAAATTTTCTTTGTATCCCTAGAACTACGTGGCCTACGCCAAGTTACGCTACTGACGACGGAGTGAAGGTACACATGTGAGAAATCGCAAAATCGAACAGAATTAAATATTTACGAAGTTGCAGACGCATAAAAGCGAAAATAAATTTTGACTAAAAGTAACTTCAGACTTAATTTGCCATGAAAAGTTGAATGTCTTTTTTTCCATGCTGAATCTAAAGTTTGTGATTACACGGGGAATTGCAGAAACATCAGTAAACTCGGTATGCAGAGAATACAGAGTAGGAGCAGTCGGCTTCCAAAGTATTTTTATTTGCAGGCAAATGTAGTCTACAAATTCGCACAGTCGAATGCACGAAAACGACCTGTGCTCTGCAAATGTACCTATGTATCCCTTCCTTCCATGAAGGCCACAACATAAACTTTCCCATCGACTGTACCTCAAAGAGTCCAATTTCCAACCAAATATCATACAACTTGCTGGAACTTTTATAGCTTAACATGCACCGCTGCCAATGCATCCACTACTGCAATCCAGCATCCAACCAATAACTCGCTTACTTTCCAACTTACCTTTAAAAACTCTCTACTTTATAGTCCCAACTCTAAATGCACAATTCAAATAAATGTAATCAAATGAAAAAAATAGAGCAGAAACCTTAAAAAATAAATTAGCACAGCTTTGCCATTTCGCAACAACACAACATTTACCTGCCTACCTTTTAATGGATAAGATCAGCGGAGTACCTGGGGTGGATTTTTGGGTGCTCAAGCACTTCCCTGAATTTAGGACAAATTGGACTTTAAAAAAGTGCAAATTCGAAAAACTGGATCTTTTGAAATAGTTTTAAGGAAAAATTGCACCCTTTCCAGAATTCTTAATTGGAAATAATAGATATACAAAAAGTGCTAATTGGAAAAATTATGCCCTTGCAAAATTTAATAATTAGAAAAAATTCACTTTTTCAAAAAGTGTTAATTGAAAAAACTGGCAATTTTGGAAAACTTTTACTTAGAGAAAGTTACACCCTTTCCAGAATTATTTATTGGATCCAAAAATGGATAATTGGAAAAATTGCACCTTTTCAAAAAGTGTTAATTGGAACATTTTGCCCTTTCAAAAAGTGTTAATTGGAAAAATTACGCCCTTTCAAAATGCAATAATTACAAAAATAAGACCTTTTCAAAAAGTGTCGATTGAAAAAATTTGACATTTTCTATAAAGGACTGATTGGAAAAAATAACCTTTTTAAAATCATTTTACTTGAGAAATTGTACTTCAAAAATGACAAATTAAAAATATTCCTTTCAAAATTACACCGCACCCCACAAAATCCAGCCGAAATTCAGGTACGCCCCTGCCTAAAATTTCGTATTCGAAATGCACTAGTTCATTTAAAGCAATGTTCTTTGACTAGAATAAAATAAAATCCTTCTACCATAGCTTTTAAAGCTAAGTCTCGGTTTCGAAAAAAACATTCTCTGTAATGTAACGTAATAACGAAGGTACATAATATACATACATAAGCTGGAGCTGGAGTCACTCTTTTGAACTCAGATAATTGACTCACCTTCGTGGAATTATCAACTGGATTTGCGTTTTTATTCACATCATCGATATTAATAATTCAAAAATGTGCTCCACGCAAGAATACATAGACTCAATATGTTTCATTGTGTGGTTCTTTCAGATCCGAGAACCGTTTAATTCGGGAACTCTGGGAAAAACGGACGGATTTCTGGAGAAAGCGAATGCGAATGGATTGCGGAAAGTCAGGAGTACGGCTAATAGAACTCGTGTACTTGGAGTAAACTTTAAGCTTGTAGCTTTATAAAATGAAGCTCTAGTGTTCGCGCTTCTAGTCGAGTGTGCGGTTTCGAGAATAGTGTATTAGGAGTAGGTACTTGTGATCCCGTACCTTGGATTTGGATACATGTGTCTTTGTATACTACATGCAGATATGTATATCCTGAAGTACTTTCGTATGCAGAAAAATAGGTCTTTGAGGTACTTAAGCTACGAGTCAATTAAGTAAATTCTAGCTTTCGCATCCTATCAAAATACAATTCAAGCTCTGCTCGCTCGCTCGGAGGAACCACTGTACTAATTCTCTTCTAGCTTGGATCGGCTTGGCTTGGCTTGCTTTGACTTGACTTGACTTGACTTTCTCAGCTTATGTATTCTCCAAATGAACACTCTTCCAAATAGCATCTTATTTTAGTCATTTCTATGTACCGTATTTCAATTTAAATTGACTCGGGAATTATCTATCTATTTTTGATTTTCTTTACTCCGCAATTATTTGCGACCCGGCACTTATTAATAAAACGATCACGTGAAAAAAAAACAAAAGTAGACGTTTTTAAAAATTGCAAAGTAAAAAAATTGAATGCGTTCAAAAATTACAAAATAAAAAAAATTAGCGTGCTTAAAAAGTGAAAAATAAAAAAAAATGGGAGCGTCTTTGAAAGTGCGAAGTATAAAACATTGATTGTCTTCAAAAATTCGAGAATACAAAAATTGAACGTTTGAAAAATTACAAAAAAGAAAAAATGGAAATGTTTGAAAAATTGCTAAGTAGAAAATATTGAACGTTTTCAAAAATTGCTAAACAGAAAATACTGAACATTTTTAAAAACTGTAAAATAGAAAAATTGAGCGTGTTCAAAAATGGCAAAATAAAACAATTATGCGTCTTTCAAAATTGGAAAATAAAAAAATTGATCAAAAATTCAAATTAAAACGAACATTGACATTTTCAAACCCGTAAAAAATAGACGCTTTAAAAAAACTCGATAAATCGAACCCGGCAATTATTCAGGTTCCAGCTATGAATCGATTAAATACGGTGCATCCTTTTCCCATCAACTAGTAGTGTTGAGTAAGAGAATATCGAAGCATAAATAGAATTAATTAAAATACGATTATCAGTTTTTTCAGTGTATATATGATCAAACAAGAAGTTGCTACAAACGCACTAGATAACTTCTCCAGCTAGTCAATTCACACTTGTGTGACTGCGTATCGACATTTCCATATATAGAATGGAATTGGGAGAAATGAAAAACATGAGCGGCACCAATAAAAACTCAAGTCACGCAATAATCCTTTATAAAATATGAATACTATATTTTATGGTTTCTGTTTGCATGGAATGAGTTACTCCAACTCTTGTGACTTCCATTGTAGTGCATCGCATCGCATCGAATCGCATTGCAAGAAAGCCTTCTCCGGTTGATCTGCACTACAAGATACACAGAAAAAACTGCATAATCTTACAAATTAGGAAAAATGTACATAGTCTCAGAAACCTAGTCGTATTTTGTTTGATTATGAACAAAGTTATAGTGCGTCTTCAGTGCATCACGAACGAATTAAAAAGGCCAGTAAAATTCCGTGTTTAAATAAAAAAAAGCGTTTCAAATTTTTCTGTTAAAGCCAATTTTAAAGGTTTCAAAATTTTCTATTTTAACAAGTTTGAAACATTCCAAGATTTACTTTTTAACCATTTTTTGAAGCTTTTAAGATTTCGTATTTCAACAATTTTAAAATCCATTAAAATTTCGTCTTTCAAAAATTCATTGATTTCCAAATTTTCCTCTTTCAACTATTATTGATCGTTCCAAAATTTTGTATTCCAAGAAATTGTTACGGTTTCAAAATATCCTACTTCAACAATTGTGAAACCCTTCAAAATTTTGTGTTTTAAAAATTTTTTACTTTTCAAAATTTGCCATTTTAACAATCATGGAACGATGGAACGTTCCAAAATAAAAAATATCTCCAGAATTTGAGAGATGAAATGAACGTTTCAAATTTCCTTTTCAACAATTTTGACACGTTTCGGAATTTCCTGGTTCATCAAAACAAAATTTCGAAGTTCCTTATTTTTAATCGACTGTGAGGTGTGCCAGAGATGCTCTTTAGACTATTACACGCACTTTAGGTGAACTTGAGATTCATCCTAACCGCGTAAATTTAATTATAGTAAATACATATACGTTTATGGCATTTTAGACACTTCAGTTTTTACACTATAACCACCTTACGTACTAGTACGAGAACGAGTACGAGTCCAAGTCAACGTAAAATGTTATGCTCTTAGAGTTGAGGTAAAGGAACAATTAATCCTTGGAAAGTGTTGAGTCAAAGAAGTAGTACATGCTTATTTTTCACACCTGCACACCTTCGTGGTTCGTCCTTACTATACACCTGAAAATCAAACCTAGGCCAGTTACATCCATACTACCTACATACATACTAAAATGTAATACGTAAGAGTATCTTATATACATGGACACTATAATTGATATATTAACACAGCTCCTATCGTAGGAACGTATTCGGTTCCGGCGAATTCTACTCGCTCAACACCTAGACTTGGTGGCGTATTGGTATTGGATACTAAGAGAGTGTTTGAAAGGCTTGTATCATGACAAGGCATGGCATGGTATGGCATTGGGAAGGGAAGGCGTTCACTGAACTCTGGAACACTTGGTTGTTCCAATACTTGGACAAAGTATCCCGAAACCAAGTTCACCCCGGTGTGGAACACTAGTCGTAGATACCTATGTAAGATTTCCGGAGACAAGGATAAAATATGTAAGAGTGGATGTGGATATGTATGCATGTGAGAGTGATACACGTAGTGTAATTTAAGGTTTACGCTGGCTCCTGGCATGGCTTGGCCTGGTCTGGCTCACAACATAAAATAACGTAAATCACAGTCTTGCTTCTATTCTCTTTTTCATATTGATTTTATTGTCACCGTTTCCCTCCACCTTCACCAATGTATGTTTCCTATTCCTTTACTTATATTTATGAGCTTTCCATTATTCCCAAGTAAGCACCGTCACCGTCATTTTCTAAATCTTCTCATTCCTCCATCCAGCTGTGTGTAATAAGAGTAAGTACTGAGATACACTTACTACTTCATATATGCCATAATAAATACGTCGGATCCTACCTGCGTACACCGAGACACCTACACACACACACATATGGCGTGAGGCGATTGGAGGAATGAATTGAAAATTGATATATATTCGACACCCCGTATAGGTAATCAAATTAAAGAACACCGTTCAAATTCAATGAATCTACAATCTCGGAAGAATGAAAGTGTACACACGTACCTTGGTTACATGGAAATGTGCACGAAGGCGAAATGTGCATGAGAGGGGAAACATGGATACAGAAAGGACCAGGGGCGTAACTGCGGTAGATATGCTGAAGCACCTTCGAACATTTTGGGAGAATCAGACTTTTCTCAACGTATAAATGGAAAAATTGAACATTCTCAAAAAACATTAATTGAAAAAATCCGACCTTTTCAAAAAGTGTTACTTGGGAAAGTTGGGCCTTTTTAGAAAGTGTCAATTGGAAGAACTAGACTTTTTTAGAAAGTGTTGATTTTTAAAGAAAAATGAGCCATTTTCAAAAAGTGTAATTAAAAATTGTAACCTTTTAAAAAGTATTAAATAGAAAGGGTATTTTAAAAAAGTGTAAATTGAAAAAATTGCACACACTTTAAAAAGTGTGAATTGGAAAAAATTGACACTTTAAAAAGTGTTAATTCAAAAACTTGCACACTAAAAAAGTGTGAAGCGCAGGAAATTGAGCATTTTCAGAAAGTGATGATTGAAAAAATGAAACTTTTTGAAAAATCGGAAATTGGAAGAAATAGATATTTTCAAAAAATGGTGATTGGAAAAATTACGCTTTTTGAAAAATTGGACATTTTCAAAAAGTGGTGATTATTAAAAGGACAATTTTTGAAAAAAACCTTAAATTGAAAAAATTGGACATTTTCAATAAGTAGTGATTATTAAAAGGACACTTTTTAAAAAAACCTTAAATTGGAAAAATTGGACATTTTTAGAAAGTGTTTTAAGGGAAAATTATATCTGCTCCAAAAATCTAAAACACACTTAGAAAGGTGTTGTGTAATTTGTAAAAAAAATCATCTTGGTTTTAACGTTACACATCACTCCCCAAAATTCAGCCCCAGGTACGCCCCTGACAAGGACTTGAATTCAACCAGAATTATGTTATGAATATATGAAGTCGAGCTGAAATGGAACATTATTCTGACAATGAGTTCCGGCGCGCAGTTCCTCCCTCCCACTAATAAACTCCATTGCTGTTATATTTTCTTTAACTTCCTCTTAATTAGTACGTGTTCAACCTGCTCCCACAATAAACTTGCTTCTATTGACCTTTTCCATGACCCTGTCAAATAAAATATCTCACCAGCTACATTCCAAAGCTGTTAGTGTAACCACTCCGGTACATCGTATTTGGATGCATGTAATGTTCGCATTTAATGAGTACAACAGCATCTAAAACCTAATCATGAATGCATGCGAGTGTAACATTTGCATTTGAGTGAGGGTCTAAATGTTCGCTGGAGCTTGAGCTATGCTTATGTGTGTACACCTGGATGCAGTTAATTGATTCTGCTGGGTATTTTATACCCTTGCACTATTATGTATCTTCAAGAGAATGAGTTCAAAGTAAATAAATTGAACTAGGGTTCAAATGGGCTGTTGGACTACGACTCTAGAAGTCATTTTTCAGCTAGAATCATAATCTTAAATATGAATCAGTTCGTTTTTATAGCTACGAATAAATCTTATAGTTAAAATACCATGAATTTCATACAAAGCGTAAGAGTTACAAAGGCAGGTGTAGAAAGATTTGGTAATCGAATGTAAAACACAAGCTTACATCGTACGTACTACATCAAAAACTTAACAATCTTAACGTATGTTTATTGATTTTTTTCTTTTTTTACTTTTTTTCAAAACGCTTACTTTTAATTTTACGGTTTTGAAAACGTTCAGTTCTTTTATTCTACACTGTTTTGAAAGCGTCAATTTTTATATTTTGACACTTTTCGAAAACGTTACTTTTTGATAATTTTCTGCTCAATTTTTGAGCCTTTTCAAACGGTAATTTTTCATTTTTTGCCGCTTTCCAAAAAGCCTACATTTTTTATTTTTGACTCTTTTTCAAAATGCTTATTTTAATTTTTTGAGCGTTTTCAAAATGTTATTTTTCTTTTTGACGCATATTTAAAACGTCTATTTTCCTTTTTTCGAGCTGTTTTAAAACTCCTATTTTTTCTTGTTTGACTCTTTTTTAAAACGCTTATTTTCCTTTTCTAGCTTTTTCAAAAAGACTATTTTCCTTTATTTTCGAACGTCAAAACGTCTATTTTTCTATTTGAAGCTTTTCAAAATGTCTGCTTTCTTTTTACGTGCAAACACATTAAACGCAATATACTCTGCAATACGCCCTTTAGATGCACAACCAACGCTTACATTGAATGACACTAAATACGCGTTAGTTTTTGGCGCTTTAAATACATCCGTTTTTACAGTGTATACATATGCCACAAATTAGAATTTATAATCCATTCTATTACCGTATTTTGATCAATTAATTATCAGGTTCAGGGTGCTTATGAGTTTAAATTTTAAGGCTTTTCGCGCTTAAGATGCATCAGTTTGTACTGCACATTCTTGTCTCGTCTAGCACTACTACTGACTGCTGGGTGAGTTTAGATATTTAAGATTGCATCAGACATGATATGACATGGCATGATTATGATACACGAGAGACTCTCAATCAATCCGCATTCTATTCTTCCCCATCCCTCCAGAAGTTAATATCGATGAACAATTCACAACTACTACAACTTTCCCTCACATGAGATACATACACGTAGTAGTCGGAGTACATTACATGACAGAATACATTAAAGGCATAGTACATACGAAAAAACTTACGTTGTGATACCAAAAGAGTTTGTCATACGACGGGTTGGCCTTGATGAGACATTCGAAATACACATCGTCTCCCTCCTTGATGTCGTTAGGATTGAGGGACGACCCCATGCGAAGTGACAAAATCGGCGAATCTGGAACATAAAAAGCATAGTAGGTACTTCCTCTTGTTTACCTCCTTGCTCACCATTTAACAACATATAACTGTATGTACCTATATAGGCACATGTGTCACTAAATTATAAATGTGTACCTATATAATTATTACATACACGTATTATACCAACTATATACAAACAAAACAAGTAGGTTGTTCCGGTACCTAACTCACGATCAGCATATTATGTATATGCTCATGTCTAGTTATCAATGTACCTAAATATTATATTGAGCCACAGGGGCGTACCCGGGGTAGGTGGTTGAGTGCTAAAGCCCCCCTCCCTTAAATGTTAGACAAATTAGAACTTTTTAATAAGTACTACTTGAAAAAATTGGACCTTCTCAAACACTCTTAATTGAAAAAATTCGCCTTTTTCAAAAAGTGATAATTGGAAAAGTTACGCACTTCAAAACGTATTAATTGAACAAATTACGCCATTTCAAAAAGCGTTATTTAGAAAAAATACACATTTTAAAGAAGTGTAATTTTGAAAAAATTGCACTTTTTCAAAAAGTGTAAATTGGATAAATTACACCTTTTTAAAAGTATTAGTTGGAAATTATACCCACTTTTAACAAATATTAATAGGAGAAAATTGCGCCATTTCAAAAAGCATTAATTTGAAAAATTACGCTCTTTCAGAAAAGTTTAAATTGGCAAATTTGAACCTTATCAAAAACTTTTAATGGCAAAAATTATAATTACCTAAAAGTGTTAATTCCAAAATTATACTTTTCCAAAAAACTTGCATATATGTATACAGCTAGAGTTAAAAAGTGTAAATTTGAAAACATTCGCCCAAAATTGCTTAAAAATTCAGAACCAGTTACGCCCCTGTTGAGCGACCCATTTGATAATCACCTTTGTCAATAAATAATATGCCAGGCACATCAAGGAATAATACTTTGGTATTAGTATCCTTCAAGTTCCATTAAAGCCAATTGTGAAGAAATTCATAATGTTGTACATATCTCGATTCAATATTTGCACAGACAATGTAGGAATATTGTTTATTCCTTTAAGAAAGTCCCTTTAGCTATTCAAACCAAGATCCTGTGATAGTGTCCTTGCACTCACATTTACTTAGTTGTGCATGCTTGAAAATACTCACATAATGTATGTAGCTTACACTTTGAGTGTTCTATAGACTATAGATAAGCGTCTATGGATATGTACTTAAATAGTACTTATATAATTTTTGATGCTACACGTAGTTAATACATTTTTTGCATTCTTACAGTGAGTCGGACTAGAATGCAGTAAGCGCGTTGTACTGGAAGAATTCCCGCAGGTTGACTTGACCAAAGGAAATATAGCCAAAAAGGTTTGCATCTCAAAAAGACTGCAGAATGTACAAAAAATCATTTTCGCGAATGGGTTATAAAAAGTGCATACATTGTTGGCATGCAACTGTGATTTTTTTCATATGTAGCTTCGGAAAGGAAATTGCCGTCGCCTTTGAATATTAACGTAAATTATGAAATGTTTCAATTTTGGCAAGTTTTGATTTTGCAAGTTTCATTTATGCATTTCCACGTACAAGGACACGCACATGCATACGGTTCAGTATGTATGTGCATATACATAATGTGTGTACATACGAGAAAGGAACCACGCACACCAAATTAAATTTATGCTGTATGTACTTCACTCAAACTAAATTACCTAGTCCGGCTACGGAAGACTATTTGTTTAATTCTGTTAGATGCCTTTACCTTAGTGTGGGAATTGTAACCGGAACTTGAAATAGAGCTCGACCGGTTCAGGGAACAAAGGTTTCCTTCCCGGGACAAATCAAAGGTTTATCATGATTTAATAAGCTTTCTACATGTGAACCAAGTTCACCTGAAGTGCATGTAAAAAACTCAAAAGTATTCAAAGCGCATCTTGCAAGTAAAGATGAGTTTTAAATGCTTTTATTATTCACTTATGAAATACTTACTTATAAAATTATGGAATGTTTCAAAATTGTTCAAATTAGAAAATTTGAAAGGATTAAAAGTCCTTATAAGAGGTTTTGAAATTCGAAGTTGTTGAAATATGGCATTTCGAAACGATTCAAAATTCTTAAAACAGGAAATTTAGAAACGTTTAAAATTGGTCGAAATAAACAATTTTGAAACGCTTCAAAATTATTAAAAATGGAGATTTTAAAACACCTCAAAATTATAAAAATCTGAAATTTTCAAACGTATCAAAATTATTGAAATCGGGAATTTTGAAACTTTTCAAAATTATCGAAATAAGCAATTTTGAAACGTTTAAAATTGGTTGGAATAAACAATTTTTGAACGTTTCAAAAGGATTAAAAATGGAGATTTTGAAACACTTCAAAATTATAAAAATTAGACATTTTCAAACGATTCAAAATTTGTTGAAATAAACAATTTGAAAACGTATCAAAATTTCTTTTAAAGGAAATTTCACAGTCCAAGATGAAATTTGTAAACCTTGCTAACCACCTTCATAATATCATAAAACACTGGTAGGTATTTTCCGTTTTAGACACATCAGTTTTGACACTGTACTGTATACAATTGTTCACAAATCCTCATAGCCCATTTACGGATATCCAAGCGCATTTAAGTTCCCCGAGTCACTGACGCAATCCAAGCGTTACTTACTAACATAAAAAATAAAAATGTAGTCACTCTTCATGCTCTGAACGCATCTTAAATGCTCTCGAATGGCCCACTCAACTGCTCATACAACACATAGCAAGGAAAAATGATTGGATAAACGCCGCCACCACTTGCTTGTAATTGCAATATACATACATGCCTAAAAGAAAATTGCAAAAGGTCGTTTGATTATTTATGTATACCTGACAGCGTGTTCTACACGCGCTAACTTTACCATGTATTTATTATTAATCTAATTTTCGCCTTGAGCCGATGCGTCCCTTGTGTGTCACCACACCGTGCCACTAGACTAGGCGGACATTTTTCCATTTTCCCCTTCGCTCCTTTGTACTCAGTCCTCGATAATGGAACTCATGGAGGAATGAGTGAGAATCAAATCCAACACTACAAGGGAAAAACCAGGTGACTGCATACGCAGGTAGCTGAATACTCGGAATCGTTTTCGGATTTGAATTCGGTTTGGGTTTCGGTGCCAAAGGTGAATGGTCACCTTTCAAGTAACTGAATAAATATATTAAGGTGAAATGAATAGTCACCGATGCGATTCCGTTACCATTTGTTTTAATAAACTAATTCCGCGAAACTCATGCTGTTAACGGATCCCTTATAGGCACATTGTTCACTACTACCAGTAGCGTAAATAAGTGCAGGCCACGTAGGTTGAGGCCTAATGGAAAATCAAAGAATTTTAAAAAATACACTTCCTTCTTTTCTTTAAGATTTGCACCAAAACGGCTTCTTTTTAAATGCATACGAAAAATACGCAGTTGTTTATAAATTTACATGAAATAATTAACCCAGTTTTTTTAAAGCTACACAAAAAAACGAAGTATTTACTTAAATTTACACGGAAAAGTTGCAGTTTTTTTTAAAAGTAAAAATATACTCTCGTCTTTTCTTTCATAATTGTACGGAAAGACGCATTTTTTTAAAAATTTACACGAAATTTATGCAGGTTTTTAAACTTGCTCAAAAAAGATGCTGTGTTTTTAAATTTACACAAAAATAGATGCAGTAGCTTTTAAGTTTAAACAAAATGGATGCAGTTTTTTGAAATATGCACAAAAATAGGCGTGCTTTTTTTAAATTTATACAAAATGCACGCAGTTGTTTTTAAAATTACGCAAAAACAGATGCAAATTTTTGAAATTCCCACAAAAATAGACACATTTTTTTTTAAATTTACATAAAATAGAAGCCGTTGTTTTAAAATCTACTTGCAAACAGATTCATTTTTTTAAAATTACACGAAAACGGCGCAGTTTTTTTGAATTTACAGGAAAAGGCGTAGACATTTTTTATAATTTGCCCTAAATAAGATGCAGTTTTGTTACGTTTTAGACTGGGTGATATTATCTTTTTTTCCAGATATACAAGAAAAAGAATCGTGCGAGCGCTACTGATTACAACATGTGTGATGCATTTGGATTAGGCATAGGCTCCGACACACTTTCAAGATCTCTCATACATGAAGTTTAAATTGAGTTTTGGTGGAAGGAGGAGGAGGGTAAAAATGAATTAGACCCGATGCAATGTTTCCAACGAGCACTAAAGTGTATTTCTGCATCCTTCTATTTACTCTGAGTGGTAGCGCTCTGGTTCGTGGAAAGCGAAGTAGGAGCCTGGAAATGTTGATATAGTGTCGACTTGAATTTATCGAAAACAAAACCTGCCGTAGCCACAACGATACTACTCAAAGTGCTAACAATCTACTTCACGCCGATTCTCATCGTAAGCTGGAAAAATGTGAATACAAGATGTGTCGTTTGTTCTCCCAAGACAAAGTGTTTGAGGCTTCGGAAGCAAATCCAAACGCAAATGGATGAATCCATCTCACCCTTCCAAGAGCTTCATTCCATCCTTGTACGGATGAAGATCCCCTGTGACTTGCTCTACTCGTACGAGCTTGTTTGAGTACTCCAGGACAAAAGGTAACCGACGTGAAACCACTGCATAGCTAAATCCATAGTGTACGTATGGAGTTCCAGGATTCCCAAACACTATCATAGGACGGGCAGCATCAACATCGTCATCGTCATCGTCATCGTCAATCTACCTACCCACATGTTTTCCAACGCAACGCATTATGTACCAATCAGTAGCGTCCGCAAGTGTGGCCTTGTAAGCCTAGGGCAACCCTAGGCTTTTTTGAAATTTGTGCAAGATAGGACGCATTTTTGAAGTTTAAACAAAAACAAACGCAGCCTTTTTATTTTTACACGAAAACGGAAGCAATGTTTGGAAATTTATCCAAAAAAGATGCTCTTTGAAAGGTACACAAAAAGAGGAATTTGCACAGAAAGGACGCAGCTTTTTTAATTTTACTCAAAAACAGGTGCAGTGTTTTTAAATTTGAACATAAACAGAGGATGTTTTTTGAAAGTTACGAAAAAACAGTTGCCGCTGTTTGATATTTACAAAAAGGTCAGATGCATTTTTTGAAATTTTCACAAAAACAGACGCAGCATTTTTTTTGCCCCAAAATGTTTTGAAATTTACCCAAAAAAGATGCGGATTTCTGAAATGCGCACAAAAGCAGATGCAAGTTTTTAAAATGTACACACAAAAAGGTGCAGATTTTTGAAACGTACACAAAAACAACGCCGTTTTTTAAACAAATTATAAAAAAACAGCTGCAGTTTTTTTAATTTTACACAAAAATAGGATCAGATTTTTAAAATTTACAAAAAAACAGACTCAGATTTTTGACATGTACAAAAATACATGTGCAGATTTTTGAAATTTATAAAAACAAATGCGGTTTTTTAAAATTTACACGAGATAAGATCCACTTTTGCAACAGCCCTACACGAAAAATATTTCTGCCGACGCTACTGGTACCAGCGTACATACATGTACATATGTACATGGAATCTATGCAGAGCACCTATGCAGCCTGTGGTGTTCTGTACTGTTCTGTGAAAATGAAAGCATTGCAGGGCGAGATGATGGAGGGGTTTGCATATATAGACATATACAGGAGCTATTCTTTTCTAATGCTAAAAACGTGAAGGTTGAAATGATGGTGAATGTAGACAGGTCCATCGCATCCAATTTTCTCTCGTTCTTTCGTACTTAGGATGGAGGGAGAGCCGTAGTCGTTTGCGAAGCGAATTTCAACCGTGGTATGGTCCCGTATAGCGAATAGATTCGTTGTGCTACAAGTGAAAGATTGGTGCTTAGATAGACTGGCTGGATGGAAAACAAGAAACGCGAGCAAATTTTCATGGCAATTTTTATGTAAGTTCTTCCCGCGCTACACCCATACGTTTCCTATCACGTTCCCTTTCATACCCAGATTAGGACAATGCTCTGGCAAATCGATTCGCCGAAGAAAATTAAAGTACACATCACACACTGCACTATTCACACACACGCATTACATACACTCTCCACGCTCTCCACTCCACACTCTACTCTACTCTACTCCAGTCTACTGTACTGTGCGTCGACTGGAGATGTAGGAGAAATTATATTTTCGTTGCTACCGCTACTTACGTATATATACTTTCAGCATTGCTAGGCTTTATAAACATAGCTCTGTGTTATTCTGTGTCACACTTTCTACTATTATAAGACAGTCTAGTCGATCGGCGTGTGCGGTTATTTTACACTGCTTGACCGATAACGGTTGTGTACCTAGCGTATGTACATAATACATGAAAGTGGCAGAGTAGATTTGTTACAGTGGCCTGGTATGTACAGCCGATTCCACGTTCTTGCTTTTCTCTTCAATCCAACGCAACTTAACGCAATGAAACCTAAAGTAACGTGATAACGGCTAGTGGGATTTTCCAGATATCGTATTTGATCGATTAGTAGCCGGAACTTGAATAATTGCCGAGCTCGATTAATCGCTGTTTTCTAAAAAAAAACAAGGCTAGTTTTCATTCTACGGTTTTTAAAAATCAAATGTTCTTATTATTTTGCATTTTTGAAAACCTTAAATTTTTTTAATTTAGCGTGTTTTTCAAAAAGCTTGATTTTTTATTTTGCATTTTTTGAAAGTTCTCAATTTTTTATTTTGCATTTTTTCAAAGTTCTAATTTTTTCTATTTTGCAATTTTTTGAAGGCGCTCGGTATTTTTTGTTGCAATTTTTGACAGCGCTTAGTTTTTTATATTTTGCACTTTTTGAAGACGTTCATTTTTGTAATTTTGAAATTTTTGAAAACGTTCCGTTTTTTCCGTTTTGTAATTTTTGAAGGCGCTCAATTTTTTCTTTTTTGCGCTTTTTGAAGACGTTAACTTTTCTAATTTTCCAATTTTTGAAAACGTGCAGTTCTTTTCATTTTACTCTTCTTGAAGACGCTCAATTTTTTCTTTATTAAAAATTTTGAAAACGCTCATTTTTTTCTAATTTGCACTTTTGGAGACGCTTATTTTTCGAACTTTGCAATTTTTGAAGGTACTCAACTTTTTAAAATTTTGTAATTTTACGTCTATTTTTCTTGTGCTTTTGAACATGAACGCTTCCTTAGTAAATGCCGGGTGCCAAATAACTACAAGGTCGTTGAAAGCAAAAATCCATAATTGCCGTTGCAATTAATCAACCAAATACAAATATGTAATTTCAATCGAAATTAACTCCAACGCAAAAATTATTTGATTCAAATTACAAGCAGAAGAGCATCTGGTAAAATGCAAGATGTAATTGCTTATATTAGATATAATTATACAGTTGAAATGAATCGACTCCAACTCGTGATCCTTAAAGACCGTGTCCCGCTTAGTCTCACAATCCCATTTATTGGCAGCTAATGAATTCCCTGAATTTTCCCCTCTTTGGAATTGGAAAGAATGCCACGCCACACCACGCCACGCCACACCACACGCTCTTGGGTTTGTCGCGGTTCTAAAATAATTTACAAAACTTTATCTGACAGACTTGGAATTGGTCGGAAGAGAGAAGCTGGTTCAAAAGACACTATGCAAATATTCCCATACATCTTGCAGTCATCATATCATATGTATATATGAATGTATTCGGTCGCCAGCATATTTCTGGGAAAACACTGGCGCCTCGCCTGGGTTTGTGACCGCATCTAAATTCAAATGAAATATTTAATGCAAGAGTGAGAGCAATGAAGCGACGCCGAAGAGAGGAAAGGAAGAAGAGAATGATCCGTACATATTAAAACATCCCGCTATGACCAAAAAAGAAAAGGAAGAAAGAAAATAATTGAGAATTCTCTTCCTAATGATTTCACAAGAAGAGGGAATTTCAATTATGCATGGAGACAATGAAGACAAACTAAGAAGCTTCTCTCAAGAGCTTCTAAACGATTCAATGAGAAACGATGACGATGACACACACACACGCATATACAATATACGCACACACATACACTCATAGACGCTCAGAGATAGACCCCACGGGTTGAAATAAAATCCTGAGATCCTACCGGCTGCTTTCCTTCTTTCCTCTTCAATCCTCATCCTTCTTCAATCTCCATTCGGCCCTAAAACAATCATTCAAAGACTTTCCCTTTGCTTTTGCCTTTCCTTTCGCCTTTGCCTTCCTTCTCTCATATACTTGGAAATCCTAAGCATTATTTTCCTCAGATTCTCAATTCTGATAGGAGTCCCTGGGAATTATCATGGGCTTAATCTGAACTTTCAACATCAGCATCAGCATCAGCACCAGCACCAGCACCAGCATCGTCTATTCAAAATATCAAAATGCTCCCTATTTTCTTTGCGCGTTGACTTGTAACTTAACCGTTTAACTTTCCCCGAGTCCCCTGAGTCCTGAGTATGTAGGAGAGTGCCAAAAAATAGGGAAAAATCAAAATCTAGTCAAGTGAAAACTAAAGCCGTTACTATTTTACTACAGGAGTAAACTACGGGGACGACGAGGAAAAAGGAATAGGAGAGAATGATAGATCTAAGTTTATACCGAAGAGAAAGGAATCAGAATTTAAATGTTGAGGTTTCTCAAACCTGAGACGTACAAGTTCCAAATCCGAATACATATTCAATCGACTCACATATTTATTCCATCATGAACTCAATCTTTGCAGCGGGAAGGTCAATTGTCAATCGTTTGTATTCATGAGAAAAGTTCTCAAGGCCTGTGTGCATTCCACGGCAACGGCAACGGCTACGGCAACGGCAACGGCTACGGCTACGCAACTTCGGCTTTGTACCCGACCAAATCCCGTGTAGGGTTTTGTACCGCATGCCGAGGACCTTAGACCAACCAAGACCAGACTTTCTTCTTGAACGTTACGACTCTTACTTTTTCCTTTTTGCTCTTACTCTCACTCTCACTCTCTCTCTTTCGATCTTTCTCTTTCTTTGCTACAGGAGACGAGAATGGAAACAGGTACTGTAGAGTAGACTTACGTATGTACATATGTTGAAGGTATTGGTTTAAGTCCAGTGCAGCATATTGTAGAAAGTTGTTCTCATGCACAACCATGTTGTCCCTGTATCGATGGCTATGACTATGGCTATGGCTATGGCTATGGTGTGGAACATAAGCCATAACCCACACATGGAAAGCATTAGTTTTATAGGTAGCTTACTTAGACGATGCAGACAATACAATAAAAGGAAATAAGAACTTGAATTGAAGACTGGATGGAATTGTTTGAATACAAATGGACATTGAGTCAAGTCAATTCAATGAGGAATCGATTAAAATAGTGGCAAAGTCTCCCAATCGTGTATTATACCGAACCACAGGGCACACTGGGAAAACTCAAGGGTCGGAAAATTGGAAGAGATGCAAATTAAATGCCAATAGTATATTTATGAACGCAGTTACGCAGGAAGCATTTTTATCCCATATTAAGAACAAAAGGTATCTTAATAGAAACGTATCTTGGAGTTTGAGAATTCTTATTTTTGGGATTTTAAAACGTCTGTTTCCTATATCAACAATTTTGAAATGTCTCCATTTTTGTATTTCAGAAATTTTAAAACGTTTTAAATTTTCTGTTTTAGGAATTTCGAAGCGTCTCAAATTGTCTATTTTAGTAATTTTGAAACGCTTTGATTTTTGTATTTTAGTCATTTTGAAACGTTTCAAATTTTCTATTTTAGTAACTTTGAAACGTCTCTGGCATTTTATTTTATTACGTTTCGAAATTTTCTACTTCAAAATTTTTAAAAACGTCTCAAATTTTTTATTTAAGCAATTTTTGAACGGTTTCATATTTCCCAATTTTAAGAATTTTCGAACGGTTTTATAATTTCCGATTTTAAGAAGTTTTGGAACGTTTTAAAATTTGCAATTTTATAAATTTGGGAACGCTTTGCACTTTCCAGTATCAGTAGTTTCAAAATAAGTACGTACATTAAGTGCATCGCAAACACATTTGAATGCACATTGAACTGCGAGATGCATTTTGGATGCATCTTCGACGCTTTTTGTGTAGATTCGCTAAAAATGAATTTGATATGCATCCTAACTGCCATCATAAATCATAATTATGTCAAATAGAAGTTGGCTTTCAGTTTTGTAGATGCCCCAGTTTTTACAGTTCACCTAGACTCGAACTCGAACAGATTCTAAATGCTCCTCGCGTAGACCTCAACTACTGATAGTCAAATGGATTTGAAATGGCAATACAGAAAAATTGAAACGTGCTACATTCCTCCTTGCTATTCAACCAACACTTGGTTTTTATGACAGAGTAATTTTTTTTAAATCCTTTTTTTCTTACGTTGAACAATAGAATGACTATCTACTCATGGAAATTATGTACTTTGTAGTGGCTCCTAAAAGCGATAAATTCGGGGAAATAGGGAACCATTCATTTATGCCAGTGTCAGTGGCCGTTAAGCATTCACAGTGCGTGTCACAATTTTTCCGGATTCCTTCAGCAGCGTATGAGGTCACAGATATGCCTGTTAACCCTTTTTTCATAAGTTTGCCTAAAAGTTTTTTTTTCTCCCAGTAACGAGTTGCTGATGGGTCTCGCACAATCTGGCACACATCTAGAGCTATGAATAGCAACCATTCGTATACATACGCAGCGCAGTCGAGTCGAGATGATTGCACACACCGAGGCATTGTGCGCCAAATAAAGTAGGTAGGGACACGAGGGAAACCCAGCCAGTTGCAAAAAATTCAATCCTTCCTTTTATTGTTAAACAAAATAAACGAATGATTTTACTATTTACTCAAAAACTCTTTCCACTGCCTACAAAAATACAAACAACGTCCTTGCACGAGGGTCTCTATTTCCATGGAATGGAGAACAGGAAAGAGAAGAAAGAAAGGCAGAAATGGAAAAAATGCATGGGACTCCAACCTCTAGAAAAAATTGTGTCTAGACAACGAGACTTTTGAGAATGCATTATTTGCCTTGGCTCCATGTTTGTAGTCTCAGACATCCTTGGTCTGTATAATCTATCAACGACGATGTGTACGATGTAAAAACTGAGAGGTCTTTAAATAGACAAAAGCGCATTACAATTCATCTTGGACTGCGAGGTACATTTGCTGAAAGGCTGCCATTTTTTTTATTTTACACTGGAAAGTCGTTTTTATTTTTTTTCCATTCTTTCAGAACCCCCTTTTTTTTCTTTTTTTCGTATTTTCCAAAGGTATATTTTTTACTTTTTCAGGTTTTTTAAATAACGATTTTTTTCTTTTTTTGCACTTTCTGAAAGCGTCATTTTTATTTGTTTTACGGTTTTTCAGTACGTCTTTTTTCCCCTTTTTTACGTATTTTCAAACGTGTATTTTTCATTTTGGGAGTTTTTGAAAATTACGATTTTTATATTTTTTTGTAGTTTCTGAAAATGTCTACTTTTTTATTCTTTTACGTTTTCTCAAAACGTTTCGTCCATTATTTCATTTTTAATTTTTTATTCGACGCCTATTTTATTATTTTTGAAGTTTTTCAAACTGACGAATTTTTTATGCTGCACTTTTTGACAAGGTCAATTTTGTACGAAATTTGAAACCATTGATTTTTATTTTTTTTAATTTTTTGATTTTTTGATTCTCTGTCTTAATTAATTATCCTTTGGATTTTTAGACGTCCTTTAGGTAAACTTGAGATGCATTTTAACTCTTAGCTCATAATTATATTAAAAATGCAGGTTTTGGTGTTTAAGATGTACAAGTTTTTACAGTGTGAATATACATAAACCAGAGCGTAACGTTGGAGGGTTATGTACGGAAGCCGTAAAAAAGTTGGCTGTGCATAAATGTAGTGGCAGTGGAAAAATACGGGTTTTGATTTTGATCTAGTCTTGTGTTATTTCGTATTATGTTCAGGCAACGGTGAAATTCTATGTGTATGAAGGAGCCGAGTATTTTTTCGCCCCCATCCCATCATTCCCATCAGCATTACCCTCCCTTTATTCCAGCGTTGATCTTCATGCGTGCTTTGAAACATTTATCTTTCGCTCACCACATATAACCACTGACACTGATTGTAATAATGTACCTCCATGCCAGCTCATCGGATTTCCATTACGCTCTCCTTCCCGTCCCTATGCATGTCCGAAGGAACATTTGTACTCTGTAGGAATGATCATAGCTATGTATAAAGGGTTGTGTGTATATGTAGATATTTCTGCGTACAACTTCTGCCATCATGCATATGTGTATATGTACTCTGTACGAGAGCAAAAAGTAAAGTCTAATGAAATGCGCACGAAAGAGCAGCAAACGGGGATATTAGATTAGAATAATGGCAGTGCATCCAAACTGACTCACAGTTGTGCTCTCCTCGTGCCAAGCGAATACAGAGACGACAAACTTTACATAAGAACCACTGTCAAAATATCAACATGTCAGTCCACTCAGTAACCTGGGTTAATCCGATGAGCCAGGATTTATACGCAAAGTTTTAAAATACTACCAAATGCATAATACACTTCTAGAGTCTTGTTTTCCCTTTAAAGTCAACTTTCGACTTAGTCCTACGCAAATAAATCTAGCTGCAGTGGCAGTGCTTTGTATATGTATGTACATGGAGCTAATAATCTACCACGCGTTATGTTATATCGTGCGACGTAAGACTGTGACTGTGACTTATTAGAATATAAAAACATGAGAAATGTGAGCTAAATATCAAACTGCAAATGCTTTGTATAAGGACACTGGAAAAACTAGTTGGTCTCAAAACAGGAAAAATTGAATAGAATAAAAATGTTTATATAAAACATTCTGCTTTTAGTGTGGCATGTCCCATTTGAACAGTTTTATTTTAAAAAAAAGGTCCAAACTTTCCTGTTTCAACAATAAATTGTGACACGTTTCAAAATGATGGATTTTGGAAATTTTAAAACGCTTTAAATTTTCTTTTTTAATATTTTAAAGCATTTCAAAAAATTTCTTATTAGCAATTTTTAAACGTTCCAAGATTTCTCATTTTCATAATTTTCAGAGGTGTTAAAATTTTCAATGTCAGGAATTTTGAAGCACTCCAAAATTTTCTGATTTTGATGATTATAAAATTTTGGAGTTGCTTATTTCAGTAAATTTTAATCGCTTTAAAATTTCCTATTTTAAAAATTTTCGAACGTTTCAAAATATTCTAGTTTAGCAATTTTTAAACAATTCAAAATTTCAAATTTGAGCAATTTTGAAGTATTAAAACACACCTGGGATTCTGAGATGTGCTTTAGATGCAATTTAAATGACTTTTGGATGTGCTTCACCAGAATTGAATACACATCCTAATTTACTATACATATATGTACTAAATACGAGTAGGGTTTTCACTCTTAAGATGCACCATTTTTTGCAGCGTATCTATGAATTTTTCATGCTGCAAGTTAAAAAATATTATTCTGTATGCTTGTGTAAGTCCATATAGTTATGAATTAAGCCTCTTACTACATGCCTGTACATACTTGACTGTATAACTAAACCACCCTGCTCTCTCCATTTAATCACTCATTGTCATGTCGTCATCAGAATGACTTTTCCTACTTTCACTCTAATTCCATCGCTCTCCAGCGTTGCTGTAATCACGTATCAAACTTCAATCTACCAGTGTAACTCCGTGTTTCTTTCTTCCCTAGTAAACCAACGTCAATCTTATTTAGGTAGCCCGTCAACCAAAATGCAAATGGCTTATACATATGTAGTTATCTCCTATACCACCTACCTATGCAAAACACATACTGGCTACATATGTACCATATACCATATACATATATATAACACGATATGACATATCGGCATCGCCATTGCCTCCAACGTTAACTCAATCCCTTCTAAAACTAACTTTGACTCATATGTATTTTTGCACGTTACATTTATGTACAACTTGCTCGCAATTCACATTCAAATTCCTGACTATTATCCTCAATCACAACTCAAACTTGATTACAGCAATCAAACTTTGGTCTATCGGATTCTAAATGTACGATACGATTTTCCACCTATCATTCCCCGTGCCTGGTCTATGGTCTAGAGATTGTGTAATTATGACTCAAATTACACTCTCCTTCTGATATTTACCTCGTATTTAATTTTCAGCAAAGTTTGGAATATGTGTGTGTATGGGTAGGTTCATATACCGAAAGCACGGTATGCATGTCAAGTGAAACTGGAAATATCAAACCCATACTCGTGATTACACAATCAGCCGAGTAAAAACCTTTTCAATTATGCAAAAGCAAATATTTAATATTTCTGCATGAGTGATGGATCCGCGAACAAAGGAAAGGTGTTGGTGTGGTAAAAAAGTCCACCACCTACTCCGATCCTTAGCAAGAGCAATCCAGTCCATGTCCAATAGTCCAATCTACATGTATAGTAGGTACCTTTTTTCTTGTTTTTCACACTGCAACACAACTTGTGCATTGTACAAATTGGTGCGTTTTGAACGTCAAAATTTTAGCTGTACTCACATACTGCTATTTTTAACAAACATACTTTGAGCGCATCTTAAGTTCATTTATCGTTAGAGGGCATTTTAAGAAGAAAAATTTTAAGTACGCACATCTAAAATGCATTTGAAGTGAAAATAAATAGAAAAGGAGACTAAAATGTTTCAAACTTGTTGAATTTGGAAAGTTTGAAATGCTTGAAAATAGTTGAAATATGAAATTAGGAAACGTTTCAAAATTGTAGAAGTACGAACTATTGAAACGCTTTCAATTTCAAAATCATCGAAATAAAAAATTTTAAAATTTTTCCCAATTACTGAAATTCGAAATTTGGAAACGCTTAAAATTTTCCGAAACAGGAAATGATAGGTATAATCATTTTTGAAATATAAAATTTTAAGACCGTCAAAAATGTGTGAAAAACAAAATTCTGAAGCGTAAAAAATTTATTGACATAGAAAATTTTGTAGGCCTTCAAAATTCTTGAAATACGAATTTTGAATAGGTTGAAAATTTGATGAAATATGAAATTATGCTAAGTCTAAAAATTTTGAAATACGCAATTTTAGGATGGTCAAAAATTATCAAAATGCAAAATTTTGAAACGTTTAAAAATTTTTGATGCACAAATTTCGATAAGTTTAAAAATTAATGAAAATTGAAATTTTGAACAACATTTTTTATCGTATCTAAAACGCACTAAAAGTGTATCTAAAGTAGGTATGTAATTACATATTTTAATTCAAAATGTATTTAAATGCATTTAAAATCATGCACTGCAAACGCAACCAAACTGTTTTCACTTTTGTACTAAATACGAGTAGATTATCGGTATTTTAGACGCACTTTTTCCTGTTTTGAGATTCTCTTGGTTTTACAATGTACTAATAGTGTACAGTAACTTGAAGTAAAGTAAAGGATTAGCGTAAAATGTACCCTCAACGCATACATATGTATATATGAATGGATGTAATTATAAGCCCTGGATTTTTGCTATCGTTTTGGGCTAAAGTGTTCATTAAAATACGATATCAGTAATACCGCCACATTTGGAACAATTGGAGTAAAGCACCAAGGTATCTTTTTTGTGTGGCTTGATAACTTGTTCGAGGGGAAACGACTGTACATTAATTTCATGATAATTTGGCTCTTGTCACTGGCCACGGACACGGAATGACTGAGGCGCGCACACGCTCCAGACACTGACTATGAGATGAAGGAGAAAGAACCTCACTGAGCCATGTAGTAGCAATTAAAACTTTCCAACGACTCATTAACCCGCCAACTTATTCCTGTCTGTTTCACCGGAGAGTTTTGACGGGATTGTCTTTCCCATGGAAATAACATAACACTATTTAAATGGACCCAGGAATACTCCAACGTTCTCCATGAGACAGCAATACAAATGTCTCGCCTAGTATCAAATGACACATTAACAACTACATTCAATTCAATTCCATTTTGTCTTGATTGACTGGGACTGACACTTTCCTACCTGCCAACTTTCTTCTCGTCACTCTCTCGTCCTTCTCCTTCCATCGTCTTTCTCCACCACCGCACCGCAGCCCCCTTACAAAAACTTGAGTACTGTTTCAGCTCGCTCAGCGTGAACTCCTGGCTTCTAAATGTCTAATAAATTTCTTTCACCATTTCTAACTGCACCTTTGAGGTAGATATCGAGACTACGTCAATAGAAACCAAGTCATTAACGGCGACTCTGAAATCGTTTACTGATGGATTGTCTCATGAAATCCTGTCATTTTATCATGGCGATAAATACATTTCAAGAATTTCTGTAGTAAATTATACACAAGTACACTGTTAAAACTAAGCAATATTAAAACAGGAAAAAGTGCATTTTAAATTAAAAATGTAAGTGCGCTTGGTATGATTATGAACGCAGTTAGGATTCATCTTAAATACCATCCATAAAAACAGTTTTAAAAGGCATCTTGGAATGCAAGATACAGTTTTGGAAAGTTTCTAACTGTTTTAATTCGTACTTTTTAAAAACGAACTATTCATTTTTTATCGTTTTTTGAAAACGTTTTTTCCAATTTTTATCGTTTTGTGAAAACGTTTTTTTTTCAGTTTTTATTGTTTTGTGAAAACGTTTTTTTCCAATTTTTATCGTTTTTTGAAAACGTTTTCCAATTTTTCCGTTTTTTTAAACGTGTATTTCTTTATTTTGTACTTTTTGAAAATCTCCATTTCCTTCTTTTATACTTTTTGAAATAGTTTTTATTATTTTTAACGTTTTTTGAAACGCTTATTTTTTTTTTTATTTTTTACGTTATTTTTTTTGAAATGTTCAGTTATCATTTTTTTACGTTTTTGGAAGCATTTATTTTTTTATTTTGCATTTTTTGACTCCGTTTTTTATCGTTAGTGTAAAAACGCATTCAAACTCATTATGCGCACTTTCATAATTAAACTAAATACGGATAGGATTTTTTGCACCGCGTTTTAGATGCGTCAGTTCTAACACTGTACTCTTTTCACGCTCATTTCATGCACTAGAAATAAGTTTCGGCTAATTCTTGTGTGTGCAATTGAGACGATCTCGTCAGCCAAATTTCACTCTTTATCAAATTTGTTGCACTATCAGTAATTAGAGCTTTGCTGACTACAGCTTTGGCTTTGGCTTTGGCTTTGACTTTGGCTTTGGCTTTGGCATTAACTTTGACTTTGACTTTGTGGACATTGGAATTCCAAGGTCTATAAAGATAATGTGATTACTCGAGATAGGTATGTGGGTAATTGCTTCTCATGAAATGGAGCCGCGACTATTCTTTGATGAATAGTGGCATAGAATGTGTTGCTTTGGCCGTCTTGAAAATTTTAACCACGCTTTGCTTTCATATGTATATGTATATTGATAAATTGACAACACCCATGTGTTCTTTTCGGTGAAAATAACACACGTGGTTACAGTGACGGCGACATGGTAAAAGCAACAGTCGAAAGAAGACGATGACGACGTGGACGTGGACGTGGACGTGGACGAGGTGATGGTGACGGTAATACGATGCGATGCGATGCGATGCGATGGCATGGTGATGGTATGGTTTGGAAGGAAAGCAAAGCCTTGGAAGTAATTAAAAGACGTCGCCCAACTCGTCAAATGTAAACTATAAAGCTGGAAAATTGTTATTGTAGGAAAGTCATAAAGTGTCACACATGATTCCTTGTGCTTATTGTTCGTTTACGACGTGTGAAACACCGTGGACGACAAGCGCAACTGGGTAGTTTTCCATTCCAGTCATCACCATCAAACTATTATAGTCATCATAATATTCGAGGAAATCGATTTTCTTTGTCAACTGCTCACAGCAACTCATCTCGGCTAAGTGCTAATATGTACCATTTATGACAGCCCTCCGTTTCATGTCTTCAAAAAAGTTTTTCTCCCAGCAACCATCCTCTCCAGGAAAAAAAACCTTGTCATGGTACACTGTCTAGTTTCGTAGTTAGTACGACGCGACGGCAACTTTTCATGTTACGAACAAATATTACGTTTCTTTGATATATTAATAAGAGATACACGTTACAAAAGGTGTGCTCACTCCACACACTATCTGTATACCATACCATTTAGGTGTACCTATGTATTATGTATATTCATAGGTAGTCAATGGGCAATACTTTCATTGAATGTGCCTTTAGTACTCTCTATAGTGTACCTATGTAGTTGCATACACCTATTATATGCTATTACTTTTATTCAAAACTTATTCGTGGATTTTCACCATGACCATTGTAGTGGAGAGACCAAGTGATAAATTCCCTACATATCCTCTTTGTCTCGCATTTTATTTTTCTCGGATAACGCTTCCATGTCGTTGTCCTTGTCAGCACAGACTTCAATTTCTTTGAAATTACGTAATAACTTTTGTATGACTGGCTCATTTTCAAGATTTCCACCATCTTCTTACGTATGTATGTTTGCCTTCTTGGTATGCATATGCTAGAGCGTGACGGTGAACAAGTTAAATTATTGCACTTATTATACGATACGATACGATACGATGAACATGTGTATGGACATACATACACTGTAAAATGTAGAAAAGCGTGAAACAGGGGAAATGCATGTAAGAGGAGAATGATCTTCGCATATTGAGTTTAATTATGAGCACAGTTAGGATGCATATAAGGTGCTTGATTAAAGGTTTATAGTGTTTCGGGCAATGAAATTTCAAAAATTTTTGAATTATTTGAAAAGCCTTCGAAATTTTCTATTTTTAAAATTTTTAAACCTCTTAGATTTTTAAATTTCAGAATTTTCAAACGTTCAAAATTTCTTTTTTTTATAATTTTGAAATCTTTCAGAATTGTTGATTTTCATAATTTTGAAACCTTGTAGAATTTTTTAATTTCATAATTTTGAAACCTCTCAGAATTTCCTATTTTCATAATTTTAAAACTGTTCAAAATTTCCTTTTTTCATAATTTTGAAACCTTTTAGAATTTTCTATTTTCATAATTTTGAAACCTTTCAGAATTTCCTATTTTCGTAATTTTTAAACCATTCAGAATTTCCTGTTTTCATACTTCTTAAACCTTTCAGAATTTCGTATTGACATCATTTTAAAGTAAGTAAATGCATCACAAACGCATGAAAAACACATTTTTGGCTTCAAGATGCGCTTTAGATGCAATTTTAATGTTTTTAGAGGGTCTTAATACTTTTGTATGTAATTCAGGCAAACTAAAGATGCATCCTGGCTGGGTTCCTGATTATACTTAATAAATTTAGGTTTTTTGATATTTTAGATACATCAACTTTTACAGTGTACGTAGGAATCCACATTATTCGAAGCGTTTTTGCAAAGACGATGACAAGGACACGTAATTTATATTCAGTTTAATAAATCAGAAATGCTAATAAAATGTGTTACCCAAAAAAAGGAAGAATAATTACCAAAATCGATTCCTTCCTTCCTCCCTTTCACTGCATTTAACATTTGTTTTAGCTTTCTCGAAAATGTCTCTAAAATGCATACAAGCCAACACCACTTACGTTCGCGAGATTCGATAAACCATAAAAGCATTTAGGTTTTCGATTCGGTATACATACGGACAAGATCATTTTATTCCCTTGGTAAATCCAGTCAGTCGCTCCGGAGGTAGTATGTCATATTATGAATTTTTGGTAACAAATTTACGCAAATTTCCGAGGATCAGCGGTTTCCTTTCGGAGAAAGATTTGATATTCAAATCTACTTGGAGTGGAATTTCCATGAGATGAGATAGAGAGAACAGATGGAAGATTGGAAGGGGAACATAATGTCAATACTCGAAACTACCGCTGATGCAAGCTTCATCCGTGTGTATACGTATGTGTGAAGGTAAACTATTATGTGTACTCACGAGCATTCCATTCCACCTTTTTGACTCGAAGGTATGCGGTTACACATCCAAAGGGATTTATACAGGATTTTGAATCAATTCATCACATTCAACTCGAACCCTTTGAACGTATTAGTAAAAAATAAACACATCCTCCAGGTATCACATTTTCACTTGTGCATGCAAGATGCGGGTTTGCATTCCTAGAACGATCGGTAATCCAAATGGTATTGGCGATAGTAACGACAGCGGCTACACAGGTTTAAAGTTTCATGAGAGCCTTTCCGCATCGTATTTAAATGACCTCATTAAACTGCTACTCATACACTTGATCTCCTAGTCCTTCATCCAACTTGGATTAATTGGGGCATTAAAACTGAGCTTGGGATATTTAAACGATTTTGAAATATTTTAAAATTTTCTATTTTAAAATTTTTGAAACGTTTCGAAATTTCTTTTTCAATTATTTTTGAAAAGTTTTAAAATTTTCTATTTTTGCGTTTTTGAAACATTGCAAAATTTTCTATTTTAGCCTTTTTGAAACGTTTCAAAATTTCATA
>JAAXYX010000275.1:0-47415 GCA_036851915.1 Ptenothrix huangshanensis | reverse complement strand
TCCTAAATGCCAACATATTTCCCTCCACGAAAACCTTTTACAAAGAGTCATAATTAAATTTACAAAGTTACTGAAATTTCTTAAGCAAATCTATATGCACTAGTATCAAATATTGTAACACATACAAATACATAGCACACTAACACATAAACATTTCCCTATCCCACGCTAGTCATTATCTCAATTAATTCTCAAAAATTCTTATTCTCCCTCGATCGAATCAACACCTCAAGATATCCCAAGATTAGCTCGACATTCCAAATTAAGAAAAATATTGAGATTAAATTACCACGGACTTTTAAGGATTCCGCTCAAGATCAGTTAAAGTGCGTGATTCGCATAAACAGCAGAAACATAAATAGATACGTATTAAGGCAAATAATCATGAAAAATTTGCACATTATTTCACTTATGTCATATTTTCCTTTTAATTATTAGCGGCAAAGCAATGCAGTGGTAATACTAAACATAAAATGACAAAGACGCTTTCCTTGTCCCAATCGTAATTTCTTAATGCTAGTAAAAGTTAAAATTTATTAAAGTTAATTTTTTAATAATCTTTTGACTCAAGAAGAATACGAATGTTGTAAACGGATTTGGAAGATGCAAAATAAAAAAATGGAAGAGGAGGAAAACTAAGGTAGTCAAAATAGAATTAATTAAATTGATGAGGTATTCGTCTTTTGTTTGAGCATCCGTGGGCTACAGGAGAATAAGGGACGACGGGAGAGAATACATAGAAATGGTGGGCAAAGGACGCTGGGACGCGGGCACGTTGGGAGTTTTAGGGAACAAGAGCGTAATCGTTGAGACTGATGCTGACACCTCTTCACTTTCACCTTTTCCGGTGATTGATGAGGTTCAGCGCCCAATGCTCTCCCAACCGCAAACAAAATAAGCGAGACGCGTCAGCTTTTATTTTTCCCCTCGTCTTCGGAGCAGTAGCAGAAACAGTACGAGTCTGGTGCTGGTTCTGGTTCTGGTTCTGGCTCTGGTTCAGGTTCAGGTTCCAGCTCTGGCCAAGGTTTGAGTGTGCTTCAACTTTTGTAGCGTAGCCGCGTGCATATGTCTACCGTCAGGTTGAGATGTTTCGTATGTAAAAGTGAAGCATGGCAGGGGCTCTTCCTTCCTCTTTTCAACCATGTGGTCTACGGGCACATTGCTCCATCCACTTCCCACTTGCACTAAAAGAGTAAGTCGTACTCCGAAACCTATACAAAGGACCACTCTCAACTCAACTTCCTCCATTTTCTTAATTCAGTCAATTAGTGTACAGTTGTACTGGTTCACAAACAATCATTGTAACCAAAACCAACCTACCAACCAACCAACTAACCAACCAACAGCCTATCTACCCACCTTACATTCGTGAGCTTAGCTGACAGAGTTTGGTTTGGCGATTGGGATAATTGCAGCAAGTAGGGAAGAAGAGGAATGAAAATTTCCCCAAAGAAACAAGACACTAATAGCTTATTACTAATCTCATTAAACTTTAGTTAGGACTCATTTAAATATTTATTTATTCGACCCAGCCCTCGCTCCTAGCAGATAATTGGGGCTACGAAGTTATCCCGTCTTATTTTCATCTTTGGTAAAGTAAGGCATAAATGTTTGTCTAAGCACCTCTGAGCAAACTTGCATACACGGAGGAAAAGTAATCCGCGAACTAAGCCATGGAATCTGCAACTGCAACCAAAGGACTAAAGAAACACGAATTCAATTCAATGCCGAATGGCAGGGAAAAAACAAACTTAGTTTTGTCCTGCCATTTAACGCACGCCTGTCTACACTAAACTGTCTATATACCGTCAAGCTGGAAAGAAACGCTTGCACATTTATTCTAGCCTAGGGTCTTCTCTTCATGGAGCAGTATCCCTAAACTACAACACATCCTCCGCTCAAAAATGCTGTGTTGGAGCATTGCATTGGAGCAGGAACATAGTCTCTACCCGCCTGTAGTTGAACTCCAAGGCTAAATCAAAGTGCCTATCTGTATTGACTTGTAGTTTTACGGGAAGTTTTATGTGTGTGAAATGTATTTGCACTTGTACTCTTACTCGGAGTAACATCAACATGCTAGGAATGTATAGAGGGAAAGGAGAAATGACTAGTAATGTATGTATGCTGTGGCTGTGCAAGGTAATTTTTAAGTCATAAGTGGAATCACAACCTCAAGCTGGCAGCTGGTGGTCATATCAATTATTTTTAATGTTTACTAAAATTGTCTTTGGAGCATAGCATTCCTATTAGATCCCATCTTCTCCAAGCTATCTTTCTAGGACTCAGGAATACTCGGGATAATTCCCTAAAAACAATAATAAGAATGGAGGAGTGCTAAAAATAATTCGACATGAGTGAAACAAGGAAAACAGAGTCATTTTTAAGTTACACCATTTTATATGAACGCATCTGGTGCTGGTGCTCGTACGAGTGTTATGACGGTTCGGTTGCAGTTGGTGGAATGGGAACTGGCTCTTTAAGTCGCATTCCTTTCATGTAGATAGCTTAATCTTAATGTAGGTGGGTATCTATAGTCAGGTATCATCTTAGGTATATCTACCTATATCTAGATATATGTGCATTCCAACACTCAATCCACACAACCATACATACATTTTGCTTTCCAGCGATCCGATGCGAGTCTACGATGGCTCAAGTAATACGCTCCGATGCATGCAAATAAGTCAAAGTCCTTCACCTTGCACTTTCAAAGAAAAAATCAAATCAGACCGAATCCGACCATGACTACGACACGACTACACTACACACTAACCGCAAATTCACCAACTGTATCGTAAACATGTAAACAGTCAACCAACCAAGGAAAAATGCTGCCCGCAACCCAAACCCAACCCTGCGTCCGCACAGGCAGGACAAACCTGTGTTTGTATAATATAAAGTACCTATAAATAGGGTCGTAGGTGTATTGGAAGCATCCGCATGATTTTTAAGACTAGGTCTATCCACACGAAATAAAATTACACTTGCCTAATAATAAAAATACATAATTGACTTGTGAAACAGATAGCGAGGACAAAGACAAGCTTTTTCTTAAATCTGGGCAAAAGAGCAACCTGCATTTCTCCGTTGACACTGAGGATGTAAAAAGTAATGGGATGTGGAGTGTGTGTGATGAAGTGAGGAGAAATACATGGGAATTTATTCATTCGTTCGCACTATCTTATGCCACGATCAGCTGAATTGATCAGTTTCTTTCCACACAAAATACTTTGGTGGCTACACTTATTTTTTCGACTACGTTGTACTTTAAAGTTGTACATGGAAACCGACATTCCTCCCAGATGACATAGATAGATATGTGACTACTCACCCACCCGACGTCTAGTCTAGTCAACATACTTGAGACAACTTGTGTAGCCAATGCTTGTCCTTCTTAGGTGTTCATTTCGTTCAGATAAACGTTCAGAAAACCAAGAGAGAAAAACTCGGTGCATTACCAACCACTTTTGCACATACGGTTATGGTTATGATAGACTCAAGTCCAGGTCCCTGATAGGCATCATATCGTATGCTATGCTATTCTATGGTATGCTATGGTATGGTATAGGATGGTAGTTAGACGCCTCTTGGAGAAGTAACGGAAAGTTTCAAAATTCTTGTCAGTTTGACTTGAGCTCGGCGGAAGTTGTACGGAGAGAAGTAGTAAAGCAAACCATAACGAAGCTAATATTGGTTCTCTGGAGCACTTGAGTTCTTCTTATGACTGTCACTTTTACGGTCTTACGTCAAAATCTTAAGCCACAAGAAAGCTTAAAAGATAATGACTTCGATTTTTAACTCAGTCAAAGGATTCCAGATACGGATGGTGTACATGATCAAATCTTAGCCCATTAAAATAAGAAAAGGTTATTTGAAATTTTACGAGCGAGAAAGGCAAATGTCTTTCGAGATTTCTTCCCTATTGCGACCCTTTTGTAAATCGCATATTTTTTTTTCCTTTCCTCGTCTACATTCTAATAAAAGCATTGCTACTAGCAACTAGCTACTCAAATTCTACAAGTCACAAAGTCATTGTGTACAAAAACTCCTTAACACTAATATACATGTCAAGTGGATTTGGTATTAAAAATGTTAATTTTCAGCTCCATGGTTCCGTAACCAAAGCAAAGTCAAGCCCAAGTCATCCCAATTCAAGCAGAGCCAATACAGCCCAAGCCAAGCCAAACCAAACCAAGCCAACTCAAGCTCGAGCTTGAGTCAGGATCGAGTGTTGAGTCAAGAATTTATCGAATTTCCTGCGTATCGCATTCTTGGCTCAAATTTACTATCCCCATCAGTATGATCAGTAGCACTTATAGAAAGCATTAAAAAACTATTTGTATGAGACACAAATGGCACAGAACAAGGTACAAGGGCATGTCATTAAGACCGTCTTATACAAATAGAAGTAGAAGGAACACAGATATATTCCTTCACACATAAAGTATCTACACTGAAATTGAAATTTTTCAAGAGTTAATAAGATTGCAGGATGCTTTTATAAGCACACACAGTCAGCGACTAGGACTACACATATGTAGGTACCTACATGGGTACGATCGCATCACGCCTCGCCTCGCCTGCATAAGCAATGCAATGATTGGGGAATCCTGCAAGAATTCTGCATCTTACATGCATGAATTCACCAAAAACATTTGAATATTTCATACCTACATTATTTGTCTAAGAAAAAATACACACTTATACTTATGTAGTGACAATGAGAACAAAATAAGTGCAAGGAAATGAGAAAATTGTTTGATTGTGAAAGCATCCTACATCCCATCTATAACCGAAACCAGAACGAGATCCAGGAGCACACTGCACATTATATGAAAACACACATCTATACCTATATACGAATTTACCAAGGGTCCATGAAAGTTTACGAGCTAAAACTCAAATTGAATAGCAATTCCGCTGCTTATGCACTCTGTTGAAATAATTGCACACATATACATACATATATTTATATATATGGTTAGATTGATAGACCTATGTATGTATATAGCAGCATAACAAGACACAAGACATATCCTCGGCGTAGAGCTTGGCTTGGCGTGGAAGACTGACTGGACGATTGGAAAAATACAAGGAACAGAACGTTTAGGTTTGACTATAGGAATTTAAAATGGTGTACATACTCGTTCTAGTACCTACTGACGAAAAACTCTATTCACAAGCCTGCCCTGCCAATGTTAAAACTCGAAGGAAAACGCCAATAGCCGGTCTGTAGATACGTGTCAAAAAGCTTGGTTGAATTTGCATAGGAAGAAAAGTCTTGTTTCCTTCTCAGCGCTTCTACTCCCATCTCCTTCCTCTTCATACACGTCGTACATATAAGGGAAAGGATAGAGCTTGAATTCTCTAAAGCTTCTGTTCGTCTCTTGGGTCCACTTAGAAATGAAAAGACTGCTTGATATGGTAAATAGAATGAGAAGAGGATTTTTGCTGACTATGGAATACTAGTTTTTTTACCAAATACATGCACACTTGCCACTTCTCACTTCAAGTCCACTGTGCTTTTTTCAATCCATTCAGTCTCAGCCAGAAGGTAATAAGTAAGTAAAGAATGATACAGGAAGAAATTACCCTCTAGTCAGCTAGTCAGGCTTCTCCTTCTCCTTGTCTATCTGCCCTTTTAGAATCACATTATAAGGAGAGAAAAGAAAGAGAGAGAGAGAGAGAGTGAGTGAGGCAAGACCTCAGAGGCTGTACTGCGAAAATCGGAGAAACGAGCAACGAACTACATATCTACTTTCTCTCATCGCATCGGTCTTGTCTACATTACATTTTCATTTTGGTAACCTAAATGATGGGGACAGCAAGCGAGGGCATAAGTAAGTCAAGACGAACGTGTATTAAGTATGGTTAGTAGTTTTTTTTATCTTGTTCCCTATGTATGTGTCTATCCTGTAAACTTTCATTTCCATTTTTCCGTCCAAGTTACATACAGGGATTTATATTACTTTTCTATACGAGACCAGATGATGTGTTCAATAGAACTTATCACAGCTTTCATCAAGTTTAACTTTATAGTCCTTTCGTTTCTTCCCATCAAGTTCCATGTCCCACGTTCTCAATATTGTCATAGGTTTCAACTCAATGCCCCTTTCGTAATGTCTTTTACTTTCCCAAGACCTCAAATACCATCTCAAGAACAAGATTTCCTGGGCTCTCACTTCATACATATTACATCAATGGACCCGCTATAGATACACATATATGGCCAAAACATGCAACCTTAATTTTTTTTGCTAATAGACCTAGTATTATATTAAATTATGCCTTACTCCAAACGTCTCTCCGTCGTCTCAACGTCTCAACGTCTCTGCATCTCAACAGCAACTGTGTACTCCTACTGCAGCGACAACATCATACATGAAAGAAGAATGACATGGCATTTCGCTCGTCCAAACTTGCTTCAGAAGAGATAGCATGTATGTATGTATGTACCGAGCATAGTTTACCAGTAATAATACAGTACAGAGAACGGAGAGAACACAGATCGAGCCTAACTAAAGGCTACAGCTAGTGAAATTACATTATGCAAGCATCCATTAAGTGAGAGAAGAGAAGTTGAAAATAGATAACTCCTTATGGCACACGATTCATATTTATGGAACTATAAATGGATTTCCCAGACCAATCATAATGTGTCAAAATCTGTTTCTATGACATCGTAAAAAATAGAATTGAGTCTTTGCTCAAAATTATGCAGGTTGGAGCAGGGTCTAGGACGAAAGGAGAATGGCTGGATAGCTCAAGTCCTGGAGGACAGAATAGCTAGTCGGTACAAGATAGCCGGTGTAGAAACATGTAAATCAATTTTATAGTTTTATTTTCATCATTTTCAAATGCTCTGCTCGGCACAATGAGGAAGGGTCCAGTTTCAACACGAACACGCCACGTCATGTCAAATTACGTTCATTTACGTAACGTTACTTTATACATTACGTTGCATAAAGCAATAGAAGTTTAAGCGAAAACTTTCCCCTCCAGCACTTCAAAAGTTCCCTCAAAAAGTCATTATTGATTATGAAAGTGAAAAGGGAACGATTGGAAAGACTGAAGCAAGTTATATTTTAGTTAATGCACTAACAGCCCGTAATATTGTTACAAGCTCTAAAGCCTTCGCAATTTACGAGAAATTTTGATTTTCCCAGCATTAGGTTACATTAGCAGACTGACGTATGTGAAAATTGTTTATGCTCGTGTGCCTACCTATGTATGTATGTATGTATTTATCGTTGCTACTTACCAGAACAAAGTTCCTTACGTTCCACCGCCCTTCTCAAACCCTCATACCGAAAGATCTCTGAGTAGGTATTTAACACGTAGTATGTACAAGCGAAATTGAAGCAACTCTGTAATTATTTAAGTAGATGGGAAGATAATGAATTTATGAAAAGACTAATGAGCTTACCTGGATCATATTCCAGTAGGGAACAATTTTGGCGAGTCTCTCAGTGACCTCTGAACAAGCCGTTCCCAAGAGGGAAATCATACGAATGTTCTTCTTGGAATATATTGCATGGTAGAATGCGTCCATCCCCACTCCAGAGTCGCACTAAAACCAATCAACACCAGCAGTGATTAATTACATGTCATTAGACCTTCCACTTTTCACTCATGTGTCTCCACATGATACTACAGCACTTTACTGTCTAGACACTCGGTTCCAAACATATGTACAGATATACAGGTACGTTCTAGCTATACCTATACAGGTAGGTCTATCCATACACAAAATAACTTCATGGAGATACATGGTCCAGATTTCCCCTTAGATTTACCATGTGCAATTTACCCACAGTCACTAGGTACCTACTCTAACTATAACCTCACGCACAGGTTCTCAACACATCCGTGCGAACTAACAGCCAACGAGTAGAGTACACGTACGAGTAACAGTAACAGTAACGTCGATTTCGAATCTCAGCAATCATAAACATAATAAATGATTTCTCAGGTTACACACCAACATCAACACCAACATCCACATCAACCTCAACATCACCATCAACTTTCCTTTTGAAAACCAATCAATCTTTCAAACTCATCAGGTTTTTTTTCATGACTGCAAACTGCAATGCAACCTGCCTCCCTTGCTGTAGTTTTACTTTTCAAGTAGGAAGATACGCCGGTACATAATAGTAATAGTGCCTATATTACTTACTTGTAAATCAAAATCGCAAATCTTTAATAAGAAAAGATGCTGGGCTCTATTAAATTACAATGAGCGAAGAGGGGTATTGTTGGACTGGAAGAAAATTAAAATTACTATTACTATTACAGTTGCCGTTACCTAGAAAAGGGAAAATATTGCATTTAAAAAATTCATTAATTACTTAAATTAATTGGTAATAGGATCTTTCACTTTATGCAGATGTAAAAAGGTAGATATTACAAAGAAAAATGAATTTGTATAAAATGTTGAAATGTTGACGTGCTCATGACTGATTTTGGTATAGTGTAGAGTTGTATGTGTCTAGATGTATGTGCTACATGTTCGCGCAACTCTAAGCCCCCACTTCATCAGTATTTATACCTCACAGACAGAGAGAGAGAATAGCATCAGAACCAGTACCAGAACCAGTACCAGAACCAGACTCAGATCCAGGACTAGAAACGGAAGAGACTGAGAGACAGCGATACTACGCGAAGCCAGTGGAATTTGCTATGTCTCAAGTTAAGTCTATCAGTGGTATTCATATATGCATGGAATATAATGAAATCCATGAAAAGGTCGGTAAGGCGAGAAATTGGATTCGGAATTGCGCTTCTGTTTTCACATTTTAAACAAAATCTACTTTTTAGGTTTCAACTTTTATGCCAGTCATGAATTATAGATATACATTGGTGTATAGGTATAGTTTCATCCTCATCACTTTGCTCATCCCTTTGCTCATCCGTATCCCCATAATACAGGGCAAAGGTAGTAGGGAACAAGGTAAGGTAGAAGTAGAAGAGAAGAGAAGAGTAGGTTTCACTTCCTGTCCCCGCACACTACACCATTATTGAGACGGCGGATTGCTTTGAGATTTTGACATAGGAGGAGAACAGATTCTAAAAATGTATGTGTAGCTGTATGCCATTAGTTTGGCCTGGCTGTGTGTGGAAGAACAAGGGAACACGAGCCGATATTAGACAGTATTGCAGTCACCACCATCATTCACCTGACATTGCGTCGCCTGTGTAGTTGTGATTGTGACTGTTGCTGTTGCTGTTGCTGTTGCTGTGAGGTGAGATGAGATGAGTGTGTGAGTGTGAGAGTAAGCCAGTGAAGCAAGTGCTCAACTTATTATATTCATGTATGTATTGGTGGATGCATATATATAGAGACATGGAGAAGAAGAGACACAGCTGTAGGCTCGCGTCTGGTAGACAGACTAACCGTGCAGTGGCACGTTATGAGTGAGCCTCTTTCTATAAAGTTGAGTTCCATCATCATTGAAGGTTCCCAGAGGACCCAGAGCTCAAACTTTAGATTGATTTCCGAAATCAAATCAAGCGTCACAAAGTGAGACGGAAAAGCGGAAAAGGAAACATTCCTATTACGAACTACACACATATCATTACGAGGATGGGCTATGAGTTACAACACAAATGTGCTCAGAGTTCTCTGTTCGCCTTCGCATCCGTGATATCAATCCGTATCTTGATTTTCTTTAGCTTTTTCCCTTCTTTTTCTATCTTCTGCCTGCCCCATCCTGTGCCCATGATTTCCCATCTACAATCTACAGTTCTACATATCCATCTTACGTTCTCATCTCATCTCTGGCTCACTCCACTCCGACAACTGTCTCATAAGCTCTGCTGCTCCACTCACACAGTCACAGTCACAGTCACAGTCACAGTCACAGTCAGAGTACAGTAATGCAACTCACCCGCCCCGACACTCACTACGAACTACCGACCGACCAACAAGTCTAAGCTCAACCTTTTCTCCCTTTGACGCTCTTTCGTCTCTTTCACTATCCCTCCTCCGAAATCCGCTTCGAAAACTTCCACTAGTCCTCTCAACCAACATATGCTACATTCTACACACTCGACATTACGACACGCTCACACTGATCGTCAATTGTAGGCTGCGCTACAAAAGATTTTCCAGAATAAAACATGAATTCGACCATTTATTTGAAGTAACTCTTCCTATTTCTTCCTCCAACTCTTACAAAAACTCTGAATCCAGAAACGAGCTTCTCAAAAATATGTATGAACCGACCTAAATCTATAAACATCAGTCCCAACACTAGTTCCACCAACGACATCAGCCTCTCTAGTATCCCACTTAATCTATGACTCCATGCAGAATACTCAATCCATGATTTCTCATATTTTCCTCTAGCCCTTATATTTTTTTTGTCAACAACCAGTCAATAAAATGGTGCAAAAAAACACACACAAGGGTATACCAAGAATAAGACAAATCCTCGGAAAAAAAGAAAAGTAGATAGTTGGGTATATACCCACGTAACTACCCTCATAATATTGAACTGAAGAAAGGACCTATCTCTTCCGTTGATTGGTCAATATTGGACAGGATTCTGGCTTGGTTTGGTTTGGTTCTGGGAAGGACACTAACTCAAGTGCAAATTACGCTGAAATGAAACATGTTGGTGTGGAAGTTGTTAAACCAGGTGAATGAGTATAAACTCACCAAGTGACAAGTTTCTTGTGCCATGTTCTCTCAGCTATTCTCCAGTAGTTGTTTTTGCACTCAACTAAATGGTTGAGTGCGGGAACAACTTGACGAATTCAAGTGAGTACATGGCCACGGGTAACGTCTATGGAAGTATGAAACAATATACAATACAATACAATACAATACTTTCATCTTTACTTTGCTTCAAGCTTTCCAACTCCAGCTCTGTTATCCGTACGTAAACTCTGTGAAAGTATTGCCAACTTATTGTCTTATTTACAGAACTTCATTCCGTTGTTTTCACACTAACGGTCGAATAACAGTCTTACACACATTTCCCTCAAAGCTCCATGGAACAAGCTGCATTCAACGAATCTGAATCATGAATCTGAAAGCAATTTTTTAAAGTCATATAACTACACTGTAAAAACTGGTGCATCTATAATGACAAAAAACTACGCGTGTTATTACTACGAACGCAGTTAGGATGCATCTTGTTCATGTTAAGTTCATCTTGTTATGTTCTTAAGTACATATTTAAACAACTAAAGCGCATGTAAACGCATTCAGAATTAATTTTTAATGTTTCCGATGCATCCTAACTGTGTTCATAAGTAACTAAATACGATAAGATTTTTGACTCTTTAGATGCATTTTTTTCCACCACATTTTTTTTGTAGTGTAGGTTTGAAAGTTAGATAGTTATCGTCCTAGTTCTTTTATCATCCGGAAAACTTGATGTGGATTCTAGATGCAGATGTAATCATCACTTGTGCTCTCGAAAAGCACTTGGTTCCAACTACCAGGTACCTACATATGCAAAAATAGGTTTAAATTCACAGTATAATATGCCTACCTACCTTTCCAAAAATCAGTGTAACCCTGTAAATGCAGGAGAGTAGGGATCGAAAATCAAGATGCTTTCAGACTTATCACGTAACCATGGCATGCAATACATGTCATCTGTCAGCACATTTCAAAGTTTAATGTCAATATTATATACATTTTTTTATTATGTGGAAGTTTAGAACTCTTCTTTTCGCGAATTCTACTTCTGCAATGTCTTCTTATAGGCGGTCTACCGTCTAGATACACCAGGACAATGCAAGGCCAGGCCGTGCCAGGCCAGGCCACGCAGTGTCTTGGATGCACAGCATTTAAGTTTACAAGACATTTGCTCATTCGGATTCCGAGGTACAAGAAGAAGTATGGGATATGTCAACAGTGGGATTCGGATTCGAAATTAGACTAGGTATTTATGGCTGTGTTGAAAGAGAATGGTATCTATTGTATACCTGTATGGAAATAGTATACAATTCCCACAACAGTATAAGGAGATACCTACCTAGGTACGTACCTACATAGTAAATGGGATAGAATACACCGAGTTGTTCTGATTTAATGTCAGATGCAGGGTCATGTCATGGAATGTAAGTAGAATAAAATATTTATGTCAGGTGTCCATTGTGAGGTGTATCTGTAATGCCATGGAGAGAAGGTGAGAAAGCGCGAGTTGTTGGGAGTACTGGGATGGAAGCTACCTGCCTATATGAATTTTCATTATGGAAAAGTCATCGGCATTCACGCACACGTCTTCCACATCCTTCATGAATCACTCCATTTATTCACAGTGTAGCATTTAATATGGTCTGTCTAAGGGAAATACGGGAAACTGGGTAGGATAGGAAATAGGAATTGAGGGAAGAGGGTAGTAAACCATAACACCGACGCATATTGCATAACAGCACATTACATCATCCAAACACTAGCAAGCTCCAGTATCTGTATGTATGTAGCAGCTGAAGGAGAGTGACGAGCGATGCAAACGAAGAACGAGGAAAACGAAAAATACCAAATCTTCAAAAAATCGTCCGCCCTACAAAAATTAGATTGCGTATCTACCTCCATATGTATACACTACAACTCACTCATCCTTTTGTTTGAAAATTTTCAAAATTACCTCCCATTATTTATTTCGTCAAGGGCGCAATATGGTAAACAAAAACACAAATATCAGATAAACAAAAAAATGTATAAATCTGATACGGATTCTTATTTCTATTTCTATTTCTCCACTCAACCTCTACCACCATCAACTTGCTGCTTTTCAATTCACATAGATACATACATGTTAGAAATACATTTTTGCGCTTTTCTATCGACTAAAAATACAAATAATGGTTATTTTTCCGTCAGTCTTAATGAACTCGAGAGGAAAGAGAGACTGGTTTATAAATAAAGAAAATAAAAGTCTTCAATGTGACAATGGAAAGGGAGAAGTGTCCTCCAACTGAATTTTATGTCACTCTAATCTGAATGCCATCAATGATTCAGGTTTCGTTGGTTGGTTGGTTCCATGCACACACATTGCGACAGAAACAAGAGACCAAGACAACTTCAGCGACAGCCAAAGCGACAAAAACAACGACATCGACAACGACAAAGAAAACGAAAATGACAACAAACAAATTTCGTGCTTGCCAACCATTTTTCTATGCATTCGTTTGAGAGAGAACTATTGGTTGAATGATTAATCTATCGGTCGGTCTTTTGTTTACGACGTTTATGTTCCTTCTATAGTTTCCCTCAGACATTTAATGTATTGATTCAGTCTGAAAAAACTGCACTAAAGGTACAATGGGGAATCGAACAAGAATAATTTCAATGAAATAATCATAAATTGGGAACGAGAAAAAACCTACTGCAATCCTCGACTGAATAAATTAATTATATAGGTACCTACATGAGTTGCTAGATATCTTTACAGATATGCACCATATCAACAGCCAAATCAAATTCTTTGATAAAACATAAAAATAACAATTTCATTCACAAAATATCCAGTCCAAATAAGCATCAAATTCGCAAGAGAATACACACTGATATTGGCAGCCATTCCAGGGAATATCGAAAGATAAGAATTTATTATTGTCCCCAACCGTTACTAAACGGACTGTCTGTAGCACAGTAACAGTACTTAATACCTACAAGAGAGAAAACAACACTTTTTCCCTTTGCTAGTTTCTTTCCAAAGCGTAAAGGTATATAATATTTGTATTAATTACGTATGTAAGTATAATGCACAAAAATCATGTTCACGGTCACACCCACGCGTCCAAGTGAAAAACCTCCAAAATTTTTAAATTGACGTTGTATGTAGTTGTAAATTAAATATCAGGAAAAATCGAAATTGAAGTAGTTTTAGAAGCCCAGCAAATCAAACTAGGATGGATAGAGAAAGCGTGTATAGGTGCATCCCTATATAATTATATGTATCCCGTGCCACGATGAAAGTTACTAGCACAACTATAGGAAAGAGAGAAACGTTGTATGAGGGAATCCATAAAAGCGAGACCATTAGAAGGTAAAGCTTATTGATTTAGGGCTGCCTTTGTCTCCACACAGGTACATACAGGAAGATGCAATTTCTCGTGCTTAAATCTCATTTCACCTATTACATGACACCATAGATTTTTTTTTCTCAAACCTTAAAATAACGGTAGCGCTTGGTGTACAATACAATAAAATGAAGATTGGAAAACTAAGAGCTTGGTGTATGCTCTCTTCCTCTTCCGTCTCGAGGGTGGATGTGGATGGGTGTGCATACTGTACACACACGTACAGTTGCAATCGCGGCACATTCGCGGTAGCAGACTGCCTTGTATGTATAATGGTATAGAATAGTCAAAGAAAAGTTTGGGATTTTACTTCATTTGTTTACGTGGAAGAAAAAGTCGACCACTCCCATCCTTTTAAACCTTTCCCCCCTGCATTAGTGTTATTATTACACACACACCATAAGCTTCAGTTCCGTTACTACAAATATTCGGCTGAAAGACCAAGACCTGGCTAGAGATTCCCATCCTCATGTAGTCATAGGCATATCATTCCCAAACGCATTTATTATATCTAATATATATTTTCCCTTCATAGCATAGGTGGATGGAAAAGAGATAGGTGTGTAAAGTATTTGTAGCTTGTGTCTGTGGGTAGACATGAAATAGTCATATGAACGCACTATCTGTATATCTATACACTATTATATTAGTGTAGGTACAAGCTACCAAATACCATCTTATGTTAATCCTTTGGATCTCTAACCCTACAGTTGAGTAAGAGATGAGTATGGGGATTAAATAGGATGATCAGTTTTTACCGTGTACCTACGCAGAGCCATTTCATGTAATAAAGAACCAAAACAATATTATTTTATGAGAATGTTTCATGTGCACTTAATCTGATGTGCATTCATTCATACCGTTTGTTCAAACCGTTTTCTATCTTGCACACCCCAAGCCTCAACCATAATCATTCGACGTAATTTCAATTTAATTCTACATGATTTCTTCTTCCTCTTCAAATGTGAAGTGGATGTGAACACAATTCGACTAAGGTGCACATGCATGGTCGACCAAGCTACATTTATTCTCAAAGCTCAGAAGAAAGGATTTGTCGTGATTTTTATTACATACTTGAAATAGGGAGAAAATTGTAGAATGGGGGAAACATTTAGAATATCATAAGGGATATTATTTGAATTTTATATTATTATTATTACGTCTACTAAATGTAATACATATATATATGTAAGCAGCCATTTGATTCTAGCTGCCTGTTGATGTGATTGAAATAAAAATTTGATTTTTTAATCATATTTAGCACACGAGTATTTATGCAGATATAGAAAGTAGGTTAGGTAATTTCGGCAACTTTTCTGCATTTGCCGTTGCCGTTGCTGTTTCTGTTTCTGTTGTTGGTGGTGTTAATGGATTTAGTAACGTCAACGTGAGAAAATTTATGAGCGTCTAAGACTGTCGACGAATTTCTGGATTGTGCCCATGCACCGTGAAGGTTAGTTATACATACGTAGTTATGAAAATAATATGAAGACATGTGGACCTCGTGTGTGTGAATGGACATGATCATCAGTTCCCTTTTAAAATTATCTACACCTATGTGGAAGGGCAAAGCTATTGGAGTATAGTATGTTTTAAACCTTGCAAGATTGATTGATTGAGGTGCTCGTTTGAACGTTTCTACAACTCAGCGGACGGTGTTTGAGCACGGTTCATTGATTTAGAATCCGTTCCAATGACTCAACTCAACTCTCAACTAAAAAGAGACTGGATGAGTCAGCTTAGCCATCTTTCAAATTTACTTTTTTCCTTCTCTCTCTCTCCTTCCCTCCGCATTTTCCATGACATAAGGAAAAGTCTATTCTTTTCAAGCATATCTTCATTTCTAACATCTACAGTCCATGTCAAAAGTTATTTTAAATTCCGGCCATTAGAGAAAGAAAAAAAGTTTGGTGGAGCAAACAGCTGATGAAAGTAGGATAAAAAATAGTAGAGTGGCATTTTGCACTTGATTCGAATTCAAGTGTAATCTTGCCTCTGGTGCGTTATATATTCATGGAATGAGAGAAACAATATTATAATATGCTAAGGTTTCAGTTGGAGTTGCGAGCAAAGAGAAAGGCAAAGGCAAAGGGAAAAGGGTACAGGCGAAAGCAAAGATTATAGACCAGCATGCGCACCTTATTTGCTCATATTTCAAATTCTTCATGTAGCTTGATAGACTGATCGTGAGAGAGTTTGCTGATTCACATCCACAATGCACACCGTACCGGTGCGTTTCCTTTCACTTCCCACTCACACAGGTACTGACGGTAATGTGAAAACAGCAACAATAGTGCTAGGATACATGCATAAGTACATGCATATGTAGGTACAAGCCCACCTACCTACCTATACTCACGTAAAATAAAATAAGACTACAATCTACAATGCTTGCCATCAACAGGAGTGAGTCTCGGTAGGTTGTAAAAATAGCGTCGGAAGAGATGATTAGAAAATGTAGGAAGCGCTCAGAGTGCAATTCGACACATGGAAGAGCTGCGCGTCTTCGGATTTCTGTTCAAGACAAGTCAACTTAATACCTACCTACTTACCTAACCAATCCGGCTCATTGGTTTCCTACCCATATATTACGTATGACCTTAACTTGTTTTCATCAAGCACGTTTTTCCAAAATACGCCGAAAATTAATACGAGTAACCACGTGTACAAGTAATGCACCGGAGCTCCAAGTAAAAACATTGAGATTGGACTCATCGTGAAAGATTTATCAGCCCATCCATGTACTCCCTGCTCTACTCTACTGACTTTGCTTTGACTGAAAACCGAAAATGTGCTCGCAAGTTATTTTTAAAATATTGATTTTACCTCCTGCCAATTTTATTTTGCAAAGGAGAAGCCCTTTTTAAATGGAACAGTCCTTCAGTCGTCATTGTCAGTTTATATTAATCACAAAACAAGCTTACGCTCTACACTTGACACCATCACCATCTGACACTGACACAGAGTCCGAGTCCAGATTGTTTGTGCATCCACAGATTCCACGGATTAAACTAGGTTATAGTATTTTACTCTGTGCAACTTTTACTTTATCAATCGTTCTTTCTACTTAATATGCCTTGAAAGAACAGAACATTTGCCCGCAGCATCCATATCCATGCCCGCCTCAACATCAAAATCAAAAACTACCATCGCATCCACATCCACATCCACATCCTCATCCACGTCCACTTGCACTTGCACTTGAAAGGTTCTGCCGACGATGACGTATGAGCAGCGCACTCGAAAATGATTTAATTGAAATCGTGCATTGTACATAATTACAAACAAATTAAAACTTTACAGAAGAGCCATGCATTACAGAATATAGAATTCGCTGGCTATCATCATGCTTCACCGTCAAGTGTTCCACTGCCCAACTTGTGTTCATCTCGTGTTGCCAAAACATAGTAAGCCTCTCCCGGGTAAGTTTATCATGCGTGCAGTATTCATGCTTAGTATTCATTTTACGGTTTAAGAAATAATTAATTTAAAAAGGCTAAAGGAGAATAAATATTTGGTTAAGTGAAGGAATCGACTACCTACTGGAGCTCGTCAAACAAGGCCGAAGTGTGATGGATGTTTACGCAACCTTTAAAATAGAACGGGTGACTGACGACTCCTTGGAGGAGAGCACATTCATTCACACACACATGGAAAGACCGAGGCCGAGGGCGTTCATATCAGAATCAGAATTGAGATTTCTAAATTCCAGAAAATCTGTCCATTTGCTATCAATATGACGCTGTTACTCTGGCGTGAGTTCTTACATTTGTTGACTTGGGTGAATGGAAAAGTGTAGACTGTAGGTTGAATAAGTGTATACCTATGTATGTAGTAGTGTAGCATCAATCTATAATTATAGCAGACAAGGAGGCTACTTGATATATCTACCTTGGTATGGTGGCACACGGTAAGGATGTGGACAGGTCTTAGACTGCATCTCAATCTCAAGGCTTAAATATTGTCTGTAGGCGTATATGTAGACACAGATGTGGAAAGGGGAGAGTGGAAGGCGAAGCACAGATTTTACCAAAGCATAATTTAACTTGAGTACGGACTACGGTTGTACTTATGTACTTGTACGACATCACAAGAGATTAGACAAGAACATATTTATGTAAGGGCATTACTAGCTGAACGTGAGTTCAATATGCTCTGCAGGTTTGAATTGATTTGAATTGGAGACAGTAGGCATCTTGAAATTGTAGATTGTGGATTCTAGATGCAGATGGATGTATCTTTGGTCTTTGATTATAATTGGCAAAGTTTTGCACGCTCCAGAGAAACGGAAAATAATACTCTGGCGGCTCAATCCCTTCCTCCAACTTCAACAGCTCGTCTCTCTTTCCTCTTTTTCTTCAGTGCTGTGTCACCGGTACCGGTGTGTCTCAGTCTCGATTCTCATCTCAGCCACTGATACAGATATCCTCCTCTCCTGTCCTGTCGTGTCTACACCACTCCACTTTATAACTTCTCACGTTTCCCGTCTCTGTAAGGCCGCATGCAAATTGTGGATTGCAGACTGCAAACGCCCTACACACCACACACACCCTACAGCATGGTAACTTCTTCAACTTCATCCCAGACGACTGTGAATGTTCACAGGTTTCCTCCACTTACACTACCTCCATTCACCTATCCGTCTCTTTCTCCGTCAACGACTCCTTACACTATCGAGCATCCACGGAGAATCTAATGTGAAAAATAACAGCGAGTGAAGCGATCGTCGGTGCATGGGTTGTTGGGACGTATGTAGGTATATACATACTAACTTAACAGTCGGAGATACCTACATGCCACATACCTCCAAAGAAATACCTACAGGACAGAAGAAGAAGAAGAGTACAGACCCAGTCACAGGAACCGCAGCTTCTCAAGCTCGAGCATGATGTTGTGGAGGTGGATATGGGGTAGTCAAGTGGATAGCAAAGCAATGAGATTGAGACATAGGCGTAATAAAGTAAAAGGGTTAGTTTTGTCGTGAGAGTGAAGGGAGAGTTGAGTTGAGAGGGAGAGAGAGAGGTCCTGGCTCTTAATTGAAATGAAAATAACGGTGTCATGACGATGGTACTCTTCTACTTCACTTCCCCATCAAAACTCTTCGAGACTACCAAGTGTGTTTAATGAAATAGTTTGTGGAAAGGCACTCAATAGAAAATGAAAATCAAATGTTACCATGCATTTTCGATGCTTTCGGTTTTCGGTTTTCGGTATAAACGATAATGGGACTGAAAGAGAGAGAGAGAGAGAGACTAAAGTCATTTGAATTCTCAACAATAAACCACATTGTTTTACCATCAACTTCTTACATCATCAGTGACACAGCTCATTTAGTTTTGATGTAGTCATCATGTCTCTCCTTCTGCTTCTCCTGCCGCTCTTGAAGCACCTCACTATCCTCACTCCTTCGGTTGGTAGGTACCTACCTACCTACCTACATCCATCCATCCAGCCCACCGCATATCTTGGAATCATTCGCGGGCGTGCTTTTCAAACAAACTTTTCACACTCATGGCTTCTTTTCATATTTGTACCGACTACCGATGCATAGATGGATAGATGGATAGATAGATAGAGGGGTAGGTAGGTATACATCTATGCTAAGCTACAACTACCCACCCTTTCCCTTTCCTTACCCAGTGGCCCACACTGTAACATATACTTGAAGGGATAAAGGAATGGATGTGGAAGAAAACTTTTCCAAAGAAAATCCAACTAAGAGGAGTAGATAGACATGCATTGGGAGAGAAGACTGGAAAGTTTCAAAGAACCTGCATCATACACCTCCACCCATCGTACGACACACATCAATCGCACAAAATAGGATCGGGAAAGCATTAGATTCCAAAATGCAATATAGTATAGTAAATACGTGCTGTAATGACATCTGAGTGTGCAATGGTGTATGTATGAATGAAGCCTCTCGTTCAAATCATTTACTTTAAGTGTATGGTATATTATTAGGTAGGTTGGTTGGAAAGGGTCTAGAGGACGAAGCGAGGTCTCGGAGACTCGGGTACCTACATAGGAAATTTTGAGGTAATGAGCTTGGTTGAAGTTGGTGCTGGTGTTGGTGGTTGGTTGGTTGAGCGCGTGAAATGTGCATTGCTGGATGGGCACATTACCATCGCAATTTCAGTATCGTATTATTATTAAATTTATAATATAATAAGGAAAAGGAAGACTCAGTGGAATTGGTTCACGTACAGAGTTTAAGAGATAAGTGTTAGACAGATGCATCCCATGATTCCATTCCAGTCAATTCGGAGAAAGCTTTTTCACTTCGCCTGCACTGACTGCAAGTGATCGACTTGTGATCGAAACTTGAAAGTGTCTTGGTTACCCAGATATCCATACGACATACCATTCACGTTTTTGCATTCAGATTCCATTGGATATCATGCCCATGCACTGTAACCTGTAACTGTAGCTCCAGCGAACCCAAGCTACATTCTCTCTCTCTCTCTCTCTCTCTCTTTCTATCACTAATAGAATTCCGCATATTCCTTGCACAGCTGGTTTTTAGACTCGACTTGCAGTCTGGATGCATAGGCAGTTGGCGGCACTATTAGCTACAAAATAAAACTTTCTCTGACTAGCGAGTTAACTCACAGCTCACCTTTCAGGCTGCTGCCTGAAACGGAAAACGAAAGCGACAGTGAAAGGATACTGCACTGTTCCTTACACCTAATAGCATACTACCCACTTCTTCATTTTGCCCCCTCACTCACTTTCACACTCGCACTCTGCTCTCAGGAATCCCTCCCTTCCCTTGCCTAGACATAATAATAAGTATATTTAAGCCGTTTTCCTTCTCCTTTTCACAAAATTCATAATTGGAAGTCATAATTGTGAATTCTTATCATGGCAATTTGTATTGCTCAACTTATCGTTACTCCTGCATCAGCATGCTTGTTATGTCAGATGAAAGGCAGACGTGAAGGCACGTGTAAGAAAGAAGAAATTGGAGCGTGTACAGCACAAAAGTTATAAACTTTTCTTTCTAGCATTTTCCATGGGCGTTGTCGTCGGCCAATTATTTAACATTTTCATACTCGTATTCGTATTCGTATTCGTAAATGTGGTAAGCCACACAGGGATTGAGTATTTGGAATCAAGACGCATCTTACTCCAACCTTTCTTTTCTAGTGTAAAAAAATCCTCCAGTTGACTATGTATTTTTTTTATTCAAGCTATTTTTTAATGAAACTAATTAAATGGGCGATATGGGTACTACACGATATGCATACAACATTTTCTGACATTGCTTTCTGCTTACATAATCAAGAATTATTATTCTTCGCAATTTTCCCTCCAGGAAATTTCATATTTCAAGGGTATGGGATTATGAACCATGTATTAGCATTAGCATATGAAAGTCAATCCCAAAGTTAATATCATTTTGACTAGAATTAAATGCAATCATGATGTAATCGTATTATTATTCCATTTTATCAACACTACCCAAACCCATCGCACGGCAATTATGACTCTGACACTGACATTGACATTAACACTCCACTACACAACTCACTCTGCATGCATATACACAGCCTCAATTGTTCCCATTAGGGTTCCAGACAGCAGATGAAACAGTTTGAGTTACACTAGCTAGACGACCAACGCGACCCTGTCCTACATCACTTTATCCGCATTTTAATAATTGCATTGTGCAAATTGACTTTCTATGACTACACTCCATTTTTATTGCTATCCATTCTGCCTCTGGCTTTGACTTTGATGTTGGCTCTTGCACATCATATTCCTCCACACATACTACAGACCAGATCCGTCTCTAAAAATGATTCAGAAAATAATTAACCGTGAGAAACGTCAATAGTTGCTGATACCCGTGAACGTCCACTCTTTCAGGAATTCGAGTGGAGAATTGAGAAGAAATATTACGCACCAAGCAATAATTCATGGTGTAGATTTTAGCGCTCGATGTAAAGCTGTAGCAAAAAGACGAATGCGTATAATTATTTACGCAATTAAATTCATTTCTGGCTCTGTCCTTGCCTGTCATACACGCACATGTCTATGTTTAAAGGAATTACTGTCTTGTAAATTCTAAACTGTGAATCTATAATAATTATAATTACCTCAATCCATCGAGCCCAGCACAAACATTAGATTTAGTGGATCAGATATTTTGATAGCTTGGCTACGATATTGAAAATGTAGACAGTGATACATGCATAAGGAAACTGAAAAACTATGCGCCGTACGAATGGGCATGTTGTATGTTCACTTATATCGCTCATAATAAATTATCGGTTTCCCGCAAAACTGCTCTGCTTGAAGTTTATAAATAGGATTCGGCTGTAAGTCGAACTGGTTGCTGGTTGGAAGTATGTACATTTGTAGGTATATATTAACAGGCACCTGGGTAAGTTTATTACATTTCTGAAACTGACATTTCGAGTTGAAGTAATTTACATCGGTAATTCCTTAGAAGGTTGAATATCTTTTTATATTAATATCTAAGTCTTACATGTTAGTGCGAAGTTACCTTCTTTGACTTACACTCTTTAAAAACCACAAAGCATTTTTATTTTTTGGTTCCAAATCGGAAATAACGAAAAAAATATTGGTTGGTATTCAATTCAACAATATAATTCCCTAAATCAAAGAAAAAATTCATTGACAATCAATACAATACAATACATCATACAATAGTACACATTAATTGTGATGAAACACTATTTTTGCATTTGAAGTGTGTTTGTCCCTAACCTTGCGTTCCTTATAATCCTTATAAAATATGAATCGTGTATTGACTTCCATAAAACACATGAACTGTAGGACGTAGTTGATTATCGTATCCTTTAATTTTATATTTTTATGTTAACTGGACGTCGCAACATACATGTAAGATCTGAGAGAGATGACGTTATAGTCTATAACGTCAACTCCCTATAAAGTCCGAAACATGAGACCGCGTGAGGTGTCGTTATAACGCAACAAGAGATTTCACAGTATACTACGCTTTAACATCGTTGTGTTCGATAAAGTAACGAAATGTCGAAACAAACCAATTCTATATTCTCCCCTAATACATACAAAGCCTCGGTTAACCAAAATCGTAAATGAAGCTTCTCCGCTAATTAAAAATTAATCTAGTAAACAATACTCAAGTAGTTCATTTTCCCAAGAACAACAAGTAATTATAGGTATGCATGTTCGAGCGGTGAAGTTGATAAAATTTAAAAAGTATTCGGATGTATCTTCATTGTTTGTTGTTTCTGATAATGAAATACCTTGATATGATTGGAGATGTGGGGGAGTTGAAGTTAAATTTTAAGTACAAGTTTTATATGGACTCCAAGTGTAGTAAACAAATAACATGTACACGCGTGCTTTCAATTCTCCAACTAATTAAGAGTCTTAGCATATTTCGAGCTTTATTACCAACGAAAATTCACCGACGGAGAAGGTGGCTCACTCGAGAGTGAGGGAAAAGCAAATGCAAAGTTTTATCCTTGGTTACTGGACGGGATGGTATTACCCGTAAAAGTAGACAACGACACAAGTTGATAAGATTTCAGCTGGAGCGCTCTCCAACTTGGCTACGTAGGTAATAATCAACTAGGAACTGGTAAGAAGATGATTAATTGCATGTCCATATACATATATGCACAGTGGAGGAGTCGAAGGGTAATGAGGAACGGAACGGAAGTATAGGGTAACGCACATTTTAATCAAAACTTTAATTGTATTTATTGATATAGGCTTCGTTGGTTGGTGGGCTGGTTGTTTGGGAGTTATGGTAATCAAAGTTATTCAAGCTTAAAATGACTTTCATCAATCCACACAATTTCCTAGGCAGAGATCTGTCGACGTCGACGTCAAGTCAACAATGAGAAAGTGAGTGCTGATCAAAAACGTTTACACATCACTACCACCCCTAGGCAAATACAAATACAAATACTTCACCAATACAAATATTAACAACGTCAAGGAAAAGGTACCTAATTCAAGGTAAAGGAATCATGATCCTGATCGAGTCAAATTCGCATTCTTGCTTGGACTATTCCCTCAATGTCTTCTTTCCAAGGAATAGTTTCAATTCACTTACTTTGGTACGGCAAGAGTTCTCCCGTCACTCATTAAATTCACATTAATCAGCACGCAGCACAAAGTGCACCTCCGTGTGTCGGCGTTGAGGAAAACAAGACTCGACATTGTCAGCCATGTGGTTATCGTCACTGTGGTTCTCATCCTGAACCTTCAATTCTAACATGTTTCTCTCTCTACCTACTCTTTCCAACTCACGAATGATCACACGGAGTGTTTTTAATTTCCAATCAAATTACCTATAATTAATAGCTCAAAGATTGTTCTGATTCTATAAACATTAATTTTGAGACAAATTTTCAAGTTTGCTTTACAGCTACTTCTCAGAGCTACAGTACCTACTTTTCCAGGCGTTGCAGCAAAAGCAAAGTTCTAGTAGTATGAATTAAAGATCAGTAAAAAAAACTTGGGTACCTATCAGGGAGTGTGTAAAATGAAAAGCTATTACTAAAATATAAATATGTAGTATCAAAATAATTGAGTGTTATTGTAGGAACGTTTTTCATGATGGAGTTGCAAATCACAGCATACATACACCTACTTCTCTATAGTTGCTGATTGCTGATAACAAAAATGCAATAAACGCTTCCTCGGTAGTAAAATTTGAAAAGTGAAAAAAATGCAATAATAATGTGCTACTTTTTTAGAAGCCGTTCCCCCTCTTGTAACTATGTACGTAGAATGTAACTCATTTATGTATTTCCGTTTCAATTTAAAATGTACGATTATTATTCGTCTTGTTTTGGTCGAAGATTAGACTTTTTATTATTTGCATTGCCTTTTTTTGCAGAAGTGCCCTGTATTACTCGACCCGAAATAAATTGCTAGTGTTTTGAGGTCTGACAGGGAAGTTGTGTAAATAGTCTTTTACAATTCTGGCGGATGTATATACTCTGTGGGGTTGTTGATGCCGAAATCGCTGCTGATGCCAATGCCAATGCCAATGCCATTACCGATGCCGATGACGATGACGATGACGATGACGATACCACTGCCACGATAGTCTGTATGAAGGGACTTTTGAAGTTTCACTTAAGAAATCTAGCGATACTCAAACTCGCTTCGGTATTATATCCAGTTTTATTGCCTTACTTTGATCATCGCCTCCAGTTTAGAACTTTCAATCTAACGATGAATCTAACATTGTTCATGTTGCTGTCGTGAACGCGAGTCGTAGCTGTGGCTTCGTATCGTATCGCTTGCAATAGCAACACTTTTCCAATGCATACTTACCTACCTACCTACCTACCTACCTCCAAAGGTCTTTGAGTACTCTACATAGACATACATGTATGTATGTATCTATACTTATGGGAAGGACAAGGCCAACCAAAGTTTGGTAAGCCTACATATTTGTACCACTATTAATGGTGTAGCTATAGCTCATTTTACACCAACTTTTTGCAACTTAACTTAACTACAAGTACTTGTGCAGTTGGACCATGGATGTAGATTGAAGATTTCAATCATCTTTCTTTCATGACTCGGCTTGCTGCGATTTTATGGCTTTATTGAGTTAGTCGCATGCAGTAGTTCCGGGTGTTCTGACTATATTTATATACCTATATATATAGATAGATATGTAGATATGTAGCTTTACATTGTCCTACCACCCTCAACTAAAATACAACTATCCACTTGCAACCATGCAATGAAAAAAAGATAATACACATTAAAACTCGATTTGAAATTGTCCTTTCGTCATGAGAATGTACCTCATAATCTTGCGTTTACTTGCTCTACGAAACTAACACTAAAAGTTGTAATCTGGAGCATGGAGGTCTTAAGATTATATGTTAAGTAGAACATGTAGTAAAAATTATACACGGGTTACATAATAAGTTACAGACATAAATGTAAGTCTCATCACCAGTAAAGAGAACGAGAAGACAAATCTTTATTAGGCAATATATCGACATACATTGAATACATGCTATGGACATACTTCCAAAACCGCATTGTATACGACTACTATATGTAGTAGGTATGCACCTACATCCCTTCTATCATCTCTCAGACATGCAGAGAAAATATTAATTTTGATTTATCATCAAAGAGATTATACGATGTGATGGATTTCAAATTTATTTCTCTTCGAGAAAGTTTGATTTTATTACAAAATAGTTTTTGTACATGCATATTAGTAAAACAGCAATACAACTGCTCTACATTTGAGTTTTTATTTTTCCTGGGATTTTTTTCATTTTTATAACCTTCAACCTAATCTTCTCTGCTGCTTTTTGCGCAAGTTTTCGACGTTAAAACTTAACTTGTAGAGTGGTATTGCTTTGGGAGACTTTTACGAGTAGTATGGAGATGACCAAATAATTATATTACCATTCTAGTTTTACGATTCATGTTGGGATTATTTTTGGACTAACTGAAACGATAAAAACAAGAAAGTAATCAAAACAATAATTCAAACTCAATTCCAACTGTAATTGATTTGTGTCGGTATTTGCAATTACCCACCTGCTCTAGCGACAATTCATTGATGCGGGTCAGAATATGCAGAGTATCTCTACACAGTATGTATTATCGTAGGCTAGTGTTTGCTGTTTTAATTGCCAGGATGTTATCGACCTAGGCCCATATTTACTCGGTGTACTGCACAGTAAATTTTCTCACTCATTGACGGATTCTCTCATGATCTAACACCCTGCATCAAGCATCCTGTATTTACCATCACTTCAGTATCCAATATTGCGACAAGTTGACAAAGCGAAGCGAGATGCACCAACTGTAAAATACTGATGAGACTATGGAGCATGAAAGTTGGAAGAGAGATGGAGTGATAGAGATGAAAATTCTCAAGACCGCCGTCTTTTTATTCCTCATATTAAAATGCATGTGCTCCAATGAATGGCATTCAATTAACGTCAACTTTGCTTGGCTTGTAAGCTCATAATTATTATTATTACTATTGCTGCTGTCATTTTATGACCCTGGAATTTGTCATGACCAATGGAGCGGAGGAACGATGGCTCAAGAGCAGAACTTTACTCCCTGCTTCCAGGTCCAAGTCCTAAGTTGTTCAAATGCTCTCTCATCGTCCTACCCTCGTTCACGTTCCCCTTCACTTTCCAATGCCAGGCGAAAAACTTTCATAAAACTCAACTTCTATTTCTATTATTCCATTATGATGTGAACGAACGAGTATGTATTCTTACTGATGGGTATTTATGACCGCAGATAGGCAGGAGATCAAGGGATGATGACTACGTATGGCCACTTGATATTCTCGAATACTTTTTGAATATTTGGATTTCAATAATTTTACGATCATGGAATAAGGGGTTTTTTCTCATTTAAATTCAAAGCTGTATAGAGATATACACAAAGATATATATTACGCAAAATGTCCTACGCTCGTGGAGGAAAATACCTTGGTCTTGCATACAGCATGGAGCTCATGACTGAAACTGTAACTGTGAAGCTATCTACTTAACCTTAACCAGGAAATAAAATAAAACTAATATGGAACATGAATCCAAGAATGACATGGATTCTGTCTCATTCAATTCAATTTTAAGACCACCAAAATCGTCTAGAATATTATTATCTTGCTTCTATTGCCATCTTCTATTCCTACGACTATGACTGCCGTCGTGGAGAAATCAAAATATATTTAGTGGTATGCATTCACTCTAGCACTTACCATTTTTTGACTCTTCATTGACCCAATGCATTTCTCCGTGCATTTGCGTAGCTACTACTGTGCGACGCAGAGGAGGCAGAAGAGGAACGATAATGGAATGTTACAGTGTCTTGGCAACGTGGAACCAAAACCTATATGAGTATGTGCTTAATAATACGAGATGAATATCATTTTGCCCTTTGCATTTGTTTTCCCTTTCCCTTTCCATTTGTCTCTCTGTTGACGTCCATATACCTACACTATGAACACTAATACGCAAGCTACATCTACGTATCACACTCTTCTTCCATACGGTATATGTAATAAGCATTCTTATATATCGTCGATGAAGAGTCAAAATGACCTAAATCCAAATAAAGCTAAAAGCAAGAAGCACTAGATCCAGAAGGCCTTGAAAGCAGAAGTACCTAAATCTACTTTTAAACTAATGGAATTAGGTCATTTTGCTTTTAAGTCGGTTTGGATTTAGGTCATTTCGACTCTTCACCGACGATATGCGTTATATGCATACACGCGTATCAAATATAACTATCTCCGGAATGTCGTCCTCTGAGCTGTCCAACAGTACTAGAATTATCTTGGAATAAACGTGAAAATTGGGGGATACTAAAGCCTTACATATTCTACCCGTCTTTTCCTGTCATTACCACAAGCTTTGTCATTCACTGGGTCCAAGTCCACATGATTTTCAAGATTCAAGATTCTTGAATTTCCTCACCAATGACTGTGCAATGACCAAATGGTTATTTTATTATGAGTAATATATCCTCGCCAATAAAAATTTTCCTTTTGATCTGTTCCTTGTATTACTACATACTACCACTCACTGCACAAGGTCTATCCTTTCTACGCCTGAATTCGTACAATTTGGAAAGTTATTTATACAACATAATATTATTATCTCTATGTAAACAGCACCTTCAATCTTGACCTTCAAAACTACGCTCACAGATACATAAATACACATATGGTTCACTTGAAAATATGAGTATCCCCACCACCAAGAATCAAATCTGCCAGGTACTGTCACGACACGACATCTTTTCCATGATCATCTCGTAGACAGTCGTAGTTGTATGTTGTAGGAATAAGGAAAGGGATATTAACTCTATTCAAGTTGTAACTTTTTCTCCTTCCTACATAGTGCATAATTGCAGTAGTCTTTTCAAACCTTTGATACACTGACTGGGTCAAATATAAGTGAAACAAGTGATTGCAGTAAATTCAAACGGATTTTAACAAAGAGACAAACAAAGAGGGCATGAGATAGAAGCAAAGTAAAGTACTAAAATAAATGAAGATAGACTGAGGCTGGTTTCCTTTGTCACCCTAACACATCAAAAAGTTAATGGAAAATTACATTCTCGGAAATAAAATACGCTTTTAAGAAATAGTATGACACAATATACACATATGGGACCTTCTCAAAGATTCTCTCTGTATTTACCATGGACGTATGTATGTATAAGGCTCCTAACTATTAGTCCAACATCCTAGATTTCTAGCTATGTATGTATGCCCGCCGAGCCGGAATTTTTTTTAAGAATAAAGTCTCCCTTGGTTGGCCTTACTATGTTCTTTTGTGCTCATCAATCCGTGATGATGGAACAAGTCATGTTTGGCTGTAAGTTTTCATTCAATCACTGGCAGAGTCAACAGCGTATGATTAATCCATTTCTCTCTTCTCAAATCTTGAACGTAACCAGCACCCACAATTATACGTGATGTGGCGGGTAGAAGAAACGACTGAAGCAATAAGCAAAGCACATACCAAGTAGACACGAATCTAAAAATATTATGATGCATATTCTCTCTCTCTCTCTCTCTCTCTCTCTCTCTCTGTGTCTGTCTCTATCTCTCGCTCTGGCTGCTGTGTGAAAATTAGATGGTGCTTTATAAAATTTACATAAGAGCTACATAATATACACAGTCGTATGCAAGAGTTTAAAACGTAGGTTTTTAACACTTTCCATCTGTTTTTCTCCAAAGTGCAAGGGCTTCTATTGACAGTAGCCACATTTTTGAGGTTTCTGAATTGCACAAGAATTTGATTAACCAAAGAGTGGTTGAGGACTCCAGTGAGGCGAGAAATGAGGAGGAAAAGGATAACAAAAAGTCTACCTTTGATTTCTCTCTGATTGAACAACTTAAAGGACTTATTGCAATTTATTAAAGGACAGAAAGGTAGAACGTACAATTCGTCTATGCAATTCGGGTGAACTTTTATGTAAGCAGAAATACAGATAGAAGAGTTTTAAAGGTTTCCATGCGCTTCATGTAAGAATGAGATATTATTATGTAGATGGTTCCTAAAGTCATTTGACTTTATGTTTCCTTTCCTGTGCTGTGCGAGATACGCCATTTTTCGGAAGTCATTTCAAATATGGCATTTAAATTAAACGTTACCGTTACCATAAAACACAAAGTGCTCCACGTACCATCGAACACATAATTATTACATTCATTCCTTCCTATGCGACGGTCCTTTATATGTATGTATGTAAGTATGTAAGTGCACCTAGGTATACCCTAATGAATCTTTATAAAAAGAGATTCGGCGAGGTGTGTGAAAATATCATTAGACAGCAGAAGAGTTCATATACGTACATTAATTTAATTATAGTAGGTATTCCTTCACATTCAGGGTGTAATCATATCTCTATACACATATAGACAGTAGTTAGAGTCAGAGTTACAGAAGACTGAATCCCAACGATTATGACTCGCAAAACCCAGTCACTGACAGAAACAATGACAGACAAATGCAAACAGTCGTTTCATTTCCGGTTTCCTTCCTTCATCAATGAATCTCGAGAGTGGAACACTCTATTAACCGCAATGAAACGATAAGTCCACAAAGAGGAGAATTGAAATTGTCAATGATTTGACACTGTCACAGTTCAAGTCCACATCCACATCCACATTCACATCCACGTCCACGTCCAATTCTACCATCGACAACCACCATAAATTATTAGGGAAGTAGAACACAAGTTTCCCTGGTAAATTCACCGAAAAGGACGATGACCGGATGAATTCTCGCAACTGCACTGGAACAAGGTAGTGTGACCGTGAGCGGATTTAATATGGATGTGATGTGTGCATTAAGATAAATTCACGTACCCACATACCTACACCTATGTTTGAGGGAAACACTCGCATTATCACATCGCCTCTAGAAAATTAAAGTTTCAAAACATGCATGCGTCCACCGGATCTAACTTGCTTACCTTTGTGTCGTTTGTATACATTTTCAGTTCGTATCCTTCCACAATATTCTGTTGATTAATATGAGCCAGTGCCAGTTGAGCTGCAGACATTTCAATGTACCCACTTTCCCGTCGAGGTTGATTTTGTGCCGATAATTCGAATAAACCCAAAATCGTCAATTCCTTCTTTCTTTGGAATACCAACGGTTGTGCCTTAGCCCTCAGTTGTACACGTGTATTATCACCTTGTCCTTCACCCTTCCACTTCCCTTCCTCCTCCAACTTCCTCTTCGAATCATTCCGCAACTCTGACTCAGATCTAAGACTACGACCAAGACCATTCTGCTCATTCTTCTGACTGACGTGGAAAATATTATTATATTTGGTGAAATTAGTCCGAAAGGAGGACTCACTATTTGAATTTGTGCTCGTATCACTCGATGCTCTAGACTTCCAATAATTCACAAATCTCACTGTTCTCTTCACATTGGACCACTGTGCGCCCTGTCTTGAGTTGAATGTTAATAATGAGTCCTTTGGTGTAAACTCGAATGTTTTCTCGTTCTTGAAAAAGTGAGAGGTTTTCGATTGAAACCGTGGCAGTGTGTCGGCCAGCGTAATGGTGATAACAAATACAATGATGAGAGTAGAACTGAGTAAGTGTGAAGCATGATACAGGCATGAAAATGGAAAGAGTGGAACATCACAGGATGGCTTCATGACCGAGTCCTCTGCGAAACTAATTTTTATCCAAGCTCAGCTGTTCACAATGACACCACGATTCTCCTCACCCCTTCCAGCTCTCGGTGCCAATCTCAACTCATGTATTAATCCTTTTCTCCGTCCTTCTTATATTCCTTCTCAGCACTCACGGCAAGACAAAATAATAAAAGCTGAATGAGAGCGGCGGAGTAAGTTGGATTTGGATTTGGATTTGGATTTGGATTTGAAGCTGGTCCTTCTCTTCGCTTGTTAATATTCACAATAAAAGTATGTACTTGGGCGATGAGTATTCAAAATTATGGATGTGTTGCATTAGAAATATTATAATAAACGAAATTGAGGTGTGTTCTGTTCAATTGTTGCTAGTCTTATTGTTACTGGTAATGACGAGAGGAGTGGAACGAAAGGAGAGAGTATACCTAAGTGACACTTGCAGAATTCGAAACAAGAATGGAACTAAATAATAGGAGCAACTTGTTATCTTGGTTGGGTAGACTTTGCTAAAGAAATGCAACCAAGTTCGTATGTGCGAGTAAAATGTGGAAGTAGATGCTCTTGCCGAAGCGTGCCATTAAAATGAGCTCCCGGTATTCCCTCCACCCGGTTTTCATGTGGCCCAAGAGTCGACTGTCTGACTATATGAGCATGAGAACACTTCCCTGTCTCAGTTTCTCTCTGTCTGTTGCCTGTCTGTCTCTCCCCTTCTTATATTATATTTCAAGTAAATACTTTGCCGTGCATCTGAATGCGGGTTAGCTGGTCTTGGTCTTGGTCTTGGTCTTGGTCTTGGTCTTGGTCCTGGTGATGGTGATGGTGATGGTGATGCTGATGCTGATGGTTCTCATCCTGATCGCACCGAGGAAACGTGTGTCCTCTTCAGTCTGCTTTCTCTCGTACCTCCCAATGTGCTCGGAAGAAACGAAGAAAAGGTAAGATGTAGGCAAGAGTATAATAACTACACACTATCTGGACTGAGTGCACTTCCAGACTTACACAGTTACCGACCATCTCATCTTATTGCAGGGATTGCATGTGGCACAGCTCCAGTTATTCAGTTTAAGACAAAGTGCTCCTTTTTACTTTGTACCACTCCTTCAATTACCAACCACCATGCAGGGATCTTGAGTTTATATAACAGCAACTAATACACCTTCTGTTCCACACTTACCTATGCCGCATGCCTTCGTAAATTCAAGTATTTCTCCAGTACTCATCATTATCTCATGCATTCATAGGAAATACGCATGGCTCAAGTCCCTCTTCTAACCGAATTAATTATTACCGTCAAATATTTCATGTCATTGTTAATGCATCATTATTTACCACTACCTCCACCCACGTCCCACTGCATTGATGAAGTCTCTGCATATTAGCAACTGTCAACAAATTTCCCTCGTGTACATCCTTTATCCTTCCCTCGTACGCAATCGTACTTATCTTTCCACATGTTTTACAAGACAGTTACCAGGAACCTACATGGATCTACCTGGCTATTACTACCGCTACGACATCACAACCAAACAGCATCATACGAATCTGATTTAATTGAATTTGAAAGCACCAGAGCATTTAGTATTGTAATTGTAAAATATTGCCAGCGTTTGAAATACCTGCTAAATAATTTACATGGAATTTAATCCTTGCTTTCTACCATTTCTTTGAATGTGAGCCCATCATTTTGAGGACAACAGCGGCACCAAAATAAGGAAAAATGAAGAGTAATGACGCAAAATGAATTGTTCCACGCGTACAGGTGCCACGGATATTATTCCTGACAAACGTTAAAACTATTGCACATACCATATGCACATAGCCAAGAGCTTTCTCTTCCTCCACAGGAAAAATGAAAGCATGAGCAGTGTCAGTTCTACATACAGTAAGTGTGTGCTACTTGATCTTACCATTAGTATTATTATACTGTAGACCAGAATCGACGCAGATATCTTGAACTATTTCATTTGTATGCATAGAGGTGTATGTAGAGTTATATCTGTATTTTCAATGAAAATTTTAATGTGCCAACCTTGCCATGCATAAATCACAAGGGGGACGGGGACATGTGTCCAGGTATGCACAGCAAAATAGTAATTATAATAACTATAGTTTCAATCTGTTTTCACATTGTCATTTTTTATTAATAGTAAAATTATATTATTGAAGTCGTAAAAATTAGTCATCTTTGTATGGCGAGGGTGCTACCATTGTAACCTTCTGAATAAATTTTGTAACTTTCGCTGTAAGAGATCAAGGGAAAAAAATTAGTCATTTGTATGTATGTAATGGATGTACTTTGCATTTTAAAAGTAAATAATAACCCAGTGACTTGTTAGTAAGAAGTCATTGAAATATGTTACTTACGCATGAATCCAAGCTGTTTCCTCTTATAGACAAATGGATAGTACAAGCAGATACCGATTAAAGTAAATACAAGGACGTATACATATTCTATACTAGGGTTTTGTACGAGTGGAGCAATGACCAAATATATCGAGATTATGATCGCAACAACGGGAACAAATAGAGGAATCTACAAACAAAGTAAAGTATTTGTCAAACATACATAAATGACTAACGAAAATATCTGGAGTAATATCAATCTCATCTTTACACACACTATTTCTCAATTTTTAAAACCGCATGCGAACAAACTGACCTTTATCGGCCTTGGGGCGTCTGGTTTTGTGTATCGTAGAACTATCACAGATCCTAGGGCTAAGGCATAGAAGATCCAAGCAATAAAACTGAAGAAATCGATAAGTTGATTAATATTGCTAACAGCAATCATAAACATGGAAAGGAACGTCTGTAAATCAAATCAAAAAGTCAACCAAAGTTTACCACAGGAGGTATTTTCGCACGCACAATTACACAAATGTTGACTTCATCGCAGTAGTAGTAGATGTACACATATTTGTAAATAAACATCAAATCAAATCAATAAACAATTCCAAAGTAGATCGATAACTTCGCAAACTTACGTTAAACATAATGGCTATGGCTGGCGTTAATCTTGTAGCATGAACATATGATAAAATGTCAACTAAATGGCCATCACGACTTGCGACATAGCAAATTCTGGAAAATACACACATTTCGTAGCATGTTATTTTATCCGCTGTTTTAAAATCTACTAAAAGAATTGCAAACTATAACATATAATTATAGTATTTAAAAAAAGACAATTATACCTGCCAGCCGTGAACTGGGAACCGTTTGCAGATCCAATAGTAGAAAGTGCCACTAGTAAAGGAATTAAGAACTTTGCCGCCCCGAGGGTTCTGTCACCAACATCCTGGTAATATATAAGTATAGAATATAGAAGTATGATTGCACAAGTCACATTAATTATTTCATTATTCCACTGCGTTAGTTAATTATGCCTGTAAGAGTTCTTAACACGTGACATTGAAAGTACTTTTTAAAAAAACATCGTAAAAGTGGTAGGTCACGTCACGTCGAAGTAATTTTAAACCGACTCGTTCCCTTTCCCTTTTGAAAGTAGAATTCTCCAGCTTCATACCAACGTTTCGTGCAAAGTGCTCCTTAAGTTTGTGTGTGCAATGGATACAATCTAATTTAATTGCTCCAATAAACAAAATTGCATTTCGAGTGTAACGTTAAAGGGAGGCAGAGACAAAAAGACTCACAATTGCCACAGTCTCGGATCCAATCAGGGAATTTTTGTCCAATGCACTCAAATATGCCAAGTTGATGAGGATGTAGAAGACGGTTGTGAGAGGAATTCCAATAAGGATAGCTAGGGGTAAATTCTTCGAAGGATTTTGTAGCTCCTCGGTGACAAAGTTCAAATTATTCCATCCTTCATAAGCCCACAGTCCACTGTAGAAAGCCATGGCAATATCTCCAGCTGATGCACTACCTTCATCGTAGGAGGTTGGGATCCCGCCCATTTTTCCTTGGGACACATTGTAAATACCAACTCCAATTAAGATAACCATGGCTGTGATTTTAGCGCCAGTGAAAAATATTTGCACTCTAGTGGCAATCTTAACGCTCATCACATTCACAAAGCCAATGAACCCTGGAATCGAATAAATGCAGAGTACACCCATCCAAATAATTAGTTAATTCTTATTACTCCCGCTAACTTCCAGCATATAGCATTTATTGTAAAAATAATATTTTTAGCGAAATTAAAAAAATAGAAACTAAAACTAAGCTGATTTTACATTTAGGACTGCATTAAACATGTGTGTGTGTGTGTAGAAAGGGCAAAGGTGACTTACAAGCGCATACAACTGCGAGACATTTTTTGGCCCAGTCATACTCCAGGGTTTCACTCCATGACTCATTCACTCCGATTACTTTGACCAATGGTTGTATCGTATATTGCCCGAAGCTCATGCTAATAATTGCAAGTGACGATGGCTTCAGCAGAGTTACCGTCATCCAGGCAAAAAGGAAAGCTGGAAGTTCTCCCCAGAATGCATGGAGCGGTGTGAAAGCTGCCATGTAGTATGCATGTTCACCTCCAGATCGTGGAACAACAGTTCCCAATTCGCAATAAGTCAGAGCCGCTGAATAGTTAACATTAAATAAATATTTCATCAAATCTTTATGTAGAAAACTAGCAAGTATAAAATGGTATCTGTGCCTTACATATATGACACACATACTGAAAGGGAAGAAATGAATGATTTCGCGAAGAACTTACTAAAAGTTGTGAGAAGTCCACACGATGCCCAAACGATCAGGCTCAATGCAACTGAATCCGTTCTTTTCAATAGGCCCTGGGGACTCACAAAAATTCCAGATCCTAAATTTGAATTATGTAAAATGCATTTTTAGCACAGAAACAACACAACATAGAGAAAGAAAAGGATGGAAGGCAAGGCTTGCTTTGCCCATACTGCTTTTGGATTCAAATCAAACCAGTATTTGACTATATGTGTAAGTATTTATTTTTCGTTCATTCCCCCATCACTTGTGTACCCTTGCGTCTATTTTGATTTTCCAAAGTAGAATTATTTTCACGGCACTATCAAAAGGTCAATATTAAATAGAGGAGGGTTAAATTCAAAATCCAAGGGATTAGTTTATGACAGTTGAGGTTTGCAGCTCGTGTTTGCTTTTATCTTATCACAACAACTGTCTACTTCTCGGAGAATTTCGAAAAAACTGTTCCCCATAGATCCCTCGCTATCACATGAAGGAAGCATTCTAAAACCGTTAAGTTACCTTGAGGCTACCGAAATAGCAAGAAATAACATACAGATAGTTACGCGTAGGTCATAATCATTACCATAAAGGGATTTCCACAATTTCCTCGGGAACCAATAAATTTTGTATTAGAACTAACAGTGTAAACTCCGTAGAGATTCCAGTCTCGTATATCGGCACCGAGCGAGTTTTTAAACTGTATCCTTGAAAAAATTAGATGCTTTCGAAGTGGAAGGGAGAAATGAGACTTCTATTCTATGGCTATGACTATGACTATGACTTTGCATTCCAAGCCAAAACAGAAGTGAGCGTTACGTTTATTTTCGCGTACCTATCATTGTGCCGACGATCATGGAAATGCCGCCAATAAGTCCAATACGTCTTTTCATCCGCACCGTTCCATCTGAGATTTGGGCTTGTACGTTCACATCTTGAACCGCACTATCCAAGGGATTTACTACCGGTGATCCATCCGGTCCTTCTGAGTCTGATGATTCCAAAGCTGCAGCTGCATTTGCTTCCATCTCCTTCTTCTCGCCTACTAAGTAGGTACCATATCTTTTATAATTAATGTTTCCTTTAATTAGCATACCATCTATGAAGAGGGAAAAAACAAGTCTGATGTCCCATCATTTATATACCACTAGTATAACATTATTAACTATTATTGTGGCTTGTGTTGATGACATACTCTTTAGCTTCAGATACCGGCACAAAAATATTTACATTCTGATAAATATGACAAGCGTGGAAGCTTAATCAGCGGAACAGTAAGGAACTACGAGAGTAACGAGAGTGATCAAAGCTGCAATAGATGCATACGCATACGCATACTCTTTCAATCAATAACTGAGGGACTATTAGGCTTGGACGGATTTTCCAGTTTTAATTTAAGAATTGCATATTTGCCATGGTAATCTAATGAATTAAATAATCTTGATTTCACCTTTTTCAGCTGAATCTGGTTCAAATCCCGTATTTTCCATTTTGAAGAATATGTTTTATAAAGATGAGCTTCAAGCTTGACGTAGTTGTAATTGTAAATAAAGCTTTGTCGTCACGGTTGGTTGGTTTCGTTTGTAAATTAGATGACAAATAACGAAGAAATTTCTATGTAGCACCAGCACAAGGTTCAATCTGAGCCAAATATTCGAATTTCGAATTGAAATCCGAATCTGATCCTGATCCGACTAGAGTTAAAGTTCCAGACTTCCAGGGAGGGCACCAGAACTTATTTTCGCACAGTTATCAGTAGCTAGATTTTGACTCGTGAGAAGCAGTCATGAGGAATCGGTATTGTCCAACTTCCCTTGTATGTTTTGTGACTATAATTATAATTTATAGGGGCCGGAAAGGAACTATGTATGTAGGTAGCGAGGTACGATGTTTACCGCTGGGGAACCAAAAGTATAGCACTCGGTTCGTACAAAGCCTTGGATTTTAATAGAAAAGGAATTAAGTACCCTTGTGTACTTACTTCTACTTTAATACACTTCACCAGAACCAGAACCAGAACCAGAACCAGAACCAGCATCCGTCTCTTCGGCAGAAGTGCGAACAGGTCACACAAGATTTCACCCGGTTATTCGGAAACGATTAAATGCTATAGTGATTTGCCGGACACGAAAGGGAATAAAACTAAAGGATGCCGGTTCTCAGATAATTATCGAATTTCAATTCTCACTAAAGATTGCCTCCTCTGGTACCGAACTTGCCAGGAGTTATGGTAAATGATTAAGGTACTTATTCTTTGAAATCAGAAATAGATATCTAGCTTCAACGTGATAGGAATTGATGGATTGCTGAGACTTTTTACTTTCTGGTTTTCTTTCCAAACTTGGATAATTTTGTTTTAAGATTCCACTACACATTCGTCGATCATCAACTTTCACACACACACACGTCTACTTTGGTTCTTTAAGGAAATGAAATACTGATTGAAAGATATATTTGCACTCTCCTATTCCGCAAGAATGCTTGTTCTACCGGTTGTATTTTGTATTGCGTATTACTGACGGAATGATACATAGGAAAGTTTCAAGTTGAAAATTATAAGTACACAGTAGAGATATTTCAACGTAATTAAACCTATGTTAAAAGATACGGTGTATGTTTATTTGTTTGTTTTGTTGAGCTCTGCTGGCTCGAAGCTATAGTATTAACCAATCAGTTCACAAATCTCAGAGCCTTAATAAACATCAATAAAAGATTAGTAACGTAGTAGGAGAGACAGGAAGGCTTGTATTTGTAGCAGGAATCAGGATGAGTTATCTGTATGAAGATTTGTGACGAGACAGCCAAGGGAGACAACAAGCTGTCTGCTGTAATGGAGCAACAGAATTCCTTTTTAAATAGTATTTGCCTCTCGGTGTCAAACACACAAAACGTAAATTTTGCTTATCTTGAAATATTTATATAGGTAATTATTTTTATAGCAGGATCTTCCTTGCATGCTTGCATGCTCTAACGCATAGTCATGATAATCAATTGCCTACATTCTTTACATGCATAATTACATCAAGAGTAAAGGAAGTCAATTGCATACTGTATTGAGTATTGTATTGTATTGTATTGTATTGTAGTTTCAAGTATTAGATTTATTTCAATGCAACATCTAATCAATGTAAAAACCCGTTTATTTTTACATTTTTTTCCCCGTTATTACATGGATCAGAATTAGAATGTGATTCTAAGTAAACTTTAAAACAAAGGAATCTCATATTTAATCCATGATACAAATTGATAAATCAAATCTAATGTATTCAACTCACAATCTATTTTCTGGCTGATGAGCATAAGAGCTTCTCTGATTTAGTGGTGTCAGAATCAGAATTACTAACGACCATGGATGAGCCGGATGACTGATAGCACTGCATCGACTTCACGGGAGCATTGATATTTTGCAGTTACATCAAACACAACTCAAATACAATGTTTGTAATCTAAGTTTTTATCAACAGTTCACATTTGCGAGTAATACTTTCTGTGAGTGATTTCACTGAGGCTGCACGTGGCCATAATCAGTATACGCCATGTTCATAATATACATAAGCACAGGTACCTACCAAAATAAAAGCACAGGTACAAAGCAAAGTTCATTCCAGCAAGACGTCATGTATCAAGTTATAAATAATAATGAGTAATGTAATGACATCTGACATACCCTTGTGAGACTCAAATAATGTGTCGACTAGAAATGGTGACATTTTCAGAATTTCTTGAAAACGTTTTGAAGGTTGCAGTAGGTTTAAAGGATGAATCACAATCACACACACATCATAAGACCATTATTCAGCAACGTGAAATCTGTCATTACACCCAGTATTGTTGTATACGTATATAGGTACATATAAATTCATATGTACCTACATCAATTACAAGCCTGCTGTGCTGTGGAGAGCCCGCCAATATATCACTTATGATTACACTAATATTTAGCCCGTTCATGATTTCTCAACTACGCAGCCCCTGTTGACCCCTCCTACGTTCTTTTCTCTTGGAAAGTAATCTAATCACTGTTAATTTGAGTTTGCTTTAGCCGCGATATAATCATTATTTACAAAGTAGTTCAGGGTAAATCAACCACAATTCGGTACCTATATAGTAAACTTTGAGGGTAGAATGAGATAGCTGGCATACGTATGTTTAACAAATTTCACCGTCTTTATCGCTAAAAATTAATCCATTAAGTTATTGTAGAACAAGGCAACTTCACGTAATGAATGTTAGAATCAGATTGGAAATCGTTTTAGTGTTAAGGCTCATAGTGAGTTTTGATTAGTTTCTACCAATTTAATCTGAATGTAAAAATAAAAATGAAACTTTTGATAACGGTGTTAGCAGCTCAATTTCAAATTTACCGGGAGGCAGTTTTTACAATTTTGTAGGAGTTTATTTCGCCTACACAATGGATACAAATTCCTGCTCAAAATATATTTGTAAAGATTTCATTTTTAAAATTCTACAAACACCAACGGCCAAACTGTCAAAGTTTGGCCGTTGCAACATCAATGCATTGATTGTTGATTACCGTAAAACTTCAAATAAGAGCCTGCCTCCAAACATAGCCGGGGCAAGCATGCAATTGAGTGCAAAGAGAGCCGGTCTCTGAATACAGCCTGTCTCTTATGATGGCCGGTCCTTTATTGCAATGCCGTACTACTGCACACTTAAATACTACTTGTAGCTAATAATAATATGAAAAGCTGCTACTTAGCTTAGGTTAATTTTCCTTGTTAAAAGTTGCCCTATTTCTTTAAGATGTAATTTATAGCCATCGGTAAATTGTATTTTTTATTCGTGTTACTAATTATCAGTACTAATTATGCACATTTGCTTATGAATATGAAATGATTAAAATGTAACATTTTGCTTTTAAGGTAATGGAAAGACATTTCATTTGTGCTGAATGGTAATTAGCATTAATGAACGTTGAATTTGAATAATGAATTTGATGATTATAAAAACTTTACTCGGTCGTTGCTCTTACCTAACGGCAAGATTTTAGTTCGAATTCGATTCAAGCAAGGTTTTTTCATATTTTTTATCATTTTTCTCGTAATTTACAATGAGTAATAGAGATTCGAATTAATTAAAATGCTTTTCTAGCGCATATTTACATACTTCGCACTAAGAGCTGAATTAAAGTTCATTTAAACCACTCCATTATTTCCAAATAATTAGCATGTATTTCTGCCCCATACATGCATAGTTGGTAAAGAGAGCCTGCCTCTAAAGATAGCTGGGGAGAGGCTTCAATATTTACAATGATAGCCGGGGTTTTTATTTGAAGTTTTACGTTATTATAAGTAACTTTGTTAGTAAACATGCAAAGCTTTGTAAAGTTTCAGATCTTGAAAAGTCTTTGGAAAAAACTCCAAGAAATTTTAATCACATTGCTATCATGTAGAGTTGCCTAGATGCCAATACAGCATTTTGAAAATATTTCCATGCGGCTGTTTTGAAATGGTCATGTATTCCCACAGTAGTCCTGGAAGGACTAATGGTAAATTACAATTAGATAATATGAGTAGAAGGTCGAAGTCCTTTCACAGTCCGGTCCAAAATTATACGAGAAACACATTATAGCTTACAAAAATATGAAAATAGGGAGATGAAAAGCATTTGGTTCAGACCTTTTGAAAACAATGCTCGAAGCTGAGGTTTAATTGAAGATCATTTTGTGTCCTTATGTAACTGCATTGTTTTCCAATAAAAATAGAGAACGGGCATTCAGGTTTTAAGCAAATTAAATATCTTCATGTACCGATATAAATAGCGATAAACTCAATGTTCTACACCCTACGTCAACAAATGTTTCCCTGGAAAATTGAAAGGTACAGAATCTAAAAAACTAAAATTAGTGCAACTTCAAAGAAGACCACAGAAAAAGTTTAAAAGGTAGTGTAGAATCCTCAGGTTTACTTTTAATAAATCTCGGAGTATTGCAAAAACGTAGCTGTAAGGCCAAATGGAAAAGGGCGACGTAGCAGTGTTCGACGATGGAGAGCCATTGTTAATTTGCGCAGTCATTTCTGCTATCATATTTTATTGGCTGTGGGTCCGTGACATTATGATTTTTGGAAAGCGAGATTCAGATTCATTAATTCATGAGAAAAAAAATCTTTGGAGATAGCACAAAGATGTTTTAAATAACAGAGATATTCCCAAGGTTGATCGACTAATATTGATTATTAGTCGATCAACCTTGGATATTCTAATGAATGAAACTTCCACCTAGGTGCTTAACTAATAGCTGTTAAGCAAACAAACCTTTTTTCCTTGCTGCAACCACTTGTTTTCTTTTAGCCATTTCATAAACTTGAAAACTTTTTGCTTACATGGTGTTAGTAGTCTTGTAAAAGACTTTTCAACAACAACAACATTCAGAAACAAAACGATTGCATTTTCAAAAACTCCGCCCGTGAAACACGGGAATTTCCAGACAACGAGTCCTAGTGTCCTAGTGCACTTGAAACAAAAAAGCAAGAGTTAACTTGGTGCACGTAAAGGTTAAATAAGGACACCTCGACAATTGAATGAATAGTAAATCAATCCAAGCGTGAGAAAGAAAAGAGTAGTAGCTGAGTCAGCGTAACTTATTATCCACTACCAGTTCCGTTCACGTTTTTATAAATGATCATTTGAGTCAAAATTATAAAGGGTTTTGTCACATTTTATTTAGAATGTTGGCAGTATTTTTCAGTATACAGTGGGGTATCAAAATATTGTACCTGGCCATGGTTCCATGATATGATTGTAGGTTATTGCCTGTTATGGTGGTCGGTGAGCTGTATGTTATAATTAGAATTACCTACGAGTCGTAGTTTGTATTATGTTGGTAACAGCGTCGTGTGGGATTTCTTTGTCCGGTTAGGAGTGCCGAATTTTCGTGGATGAATTAAGACATATTTCTCTTAAAGCTTAACTTGTGATATTGAGTGGAAGCAAGTATCAGCAAGTTTACCTACAGTCTTACTTATCGGCTTTCCTTCTTTATGTAACTTGGTTAAATGTTGAAATTTAATGTGTTGTATCACGTTAAAAAACCTTGGTGGCCATTTGCTCCTGAACAAGTATTTGTTATGGTGGTAGACATACAACAAATTTTGATTTGGTTTCAGTTCATATCAAGTCTGGCTTTAAATGTTGCAGTTCCAGACAGCCATTCCTATTGGCCTACAAAATAGGCCGTCCACATCAAATTGTATTTTTTGGTGTACATAGCGTCGCGTACAGGTTTAATGAATCGTTCCTCGCCTAACCTAACCTAACCTATAAACTTAGTCTATATACTAGCCCTGTCTTAGCCTATATTTTTCTGATCCTAATAAGAGTTAAGAGTTACCCTACAAAATAATTCTATGGCCTACATTTGTCTCCAAAAAATAAAATAGCTAATTTTGAGGAACGAAAAGTTGAATTTAGATTTATGAGCTAACACAATAAGGCATCACTTTTCATCACATCTGTAAAATAACTCAAAACTCAACCATGTTTTTATGCTAGCACAAAAAAGAGTTTCTGAAACTCCAAATATCACTTTTGCAGGCCCATAGTTTCAATTTGTAGCGTACCCTATCCGTACATATATTTTTGTAAAAAAATAACCTTGCTTACAGTAGTTAATATTTCGACCGTCGAAGTGTAAAATTCGGTCCGTCGCCTACAGCGTAGCCATATGTATAGGCGGCAGTATTTAAAGGAAGTCGATGTTGAAATCTGTACAGTTGAGTAAACTTAGTACAGCCCCGATAAAACAAAGGACGGCATCTGATATTAGTACGTACGCGTAAATATCCCCTATATCATACACTTTTACGAATTTAAGTGGGCTTTGATTCACAACGGGTATCGATACTTCATACCCTGGAGTTTTGTACATGATAGCAACAACGTATCCCACAGCTAAAGCGATGGAGCAGACGGTATGCTGGATAGATATGATATAATCTTCCTTGACAACAATCCTTCAGAAATCTGCAGCAAATGTTGACAATGTTAATACTGGTTAGTGTAGTACTATAAAAGTCAAAAGTATATAGAAATAAATTTTTCAAATCCTTACTTCCTTTGCTTTGCAACCAGAATGTAGAATTGTAGAATACCAACTACTAACTAAAGCCATTAAACTTACTACATACAATAGAAAGCTAAAATGCTCATGAACAGAGCAGAGCCGGGGCTACTGCAGTTTAAAGGTTTTAAAATAAGTAGGAAAAGTAAAGGAAATTATAAGCTTGACTTACATACATTACGTAACTGTAATAAATTCCCATGCCAATTTGAAGGCTTCCAGCGATCAAAGCTCCGGAGATAGTGAAAATCAAGAATCTATATTCTGGTGATCGTTTTGATTTAGTTGGACTTATTTGGTCGAATATATTGAATTGGTCGAGTACGCCTGGAACTTTTAATCCGGGAACTTTTGTAAGTCCGAGAGGTTTGTTTAAAGACGATTCGTCGGAAACATCAAAAGAAACCTTTTCAATCTAATATATCATCACTCCTGTCACAAAGGCAACGATGGCTCCGAAGATCTGAATTTCAAAAAACTTGATTAGTGGTTGGCATGGGCTGGGCACGGATGTGCGGAGTATGTGACCTAGGTATAACCGATATTTAAACCTTCTCAGAAATCCTGTGCGCAAATACGCGCATAGTAGAAGAGAGCACGAAGAAAAACAAAATCGCTTACAAAATATGCAAATTATACTTCTATAAATACTCATAAAATGCCATACAAAGTACAGGCACCGACACGAGTCGAACCCTGACCATTTGCCCCCTTCCCGTTCCCAAAAATTCCCATCTTTTCCTTTTGTGAGACTGTTACAGATGTGTAACAGTGATTTACTGAAGATTTTATTAGAAATCGATCCAGAATCCCAAGGTAGCTGGACTGTGACCTTGGGCATGGACATTCCCGCTAACTTGTCGGAATCCCTCAAAAATAATAATCTGGCCAGCTACCTTTTGTAGGCAATGTGAAACGGCAACCGAGTAACCATGCTCATATTTGAACCTAAAATTTACCCGCCTTTAAAATCCAAATCATTAGCCCAATTAGAGTGATAATATGTCTCCACAAAAGTTGGCCCAAATCGGGCCAACTTTGTCAATGAGCGAATTAAGGCGCGAACAAAATGAGGCGAACAAACCAGGTTTTTGGATACTTATAATCATGTGGGTGGGAAAAACCGGATAAATCCTGACATGCAAAGCCGAGTGCCGAGTTTTTGGTGACATAAACGGCTACATTGGTAAAAACTATTTCAGTCGCAGAAGAAAACTTTAAAATGGTATTTAATCTGCAATTCCTGTTTGAAGGTATTAAAAATTAAATATGTTCAAAACAATAAATTATTTGTAGTGATTAACCGCTACCGCAGCTTTCTTTAACTACCTATACAACTTTGTACCACCTACGTTAGTATCAGTTTATACTGGTTAAAATCATGTTTATGCCATGATGCAGTTGTCATCATTTCCACTGCAGCTCGTTTTCGCATATTTACTAATTACTGTACTATACTGTATGCAAGTGTCTATGCTTGAATCGATTGCAGTTTTTGAAAAGCAAAAATCTAACATTTCTAACCTTTTTATAAGGAGCTTTCTCCCAACCTTTAAGTCAGCTAGAAAACTGTGTCAGGTCAAAGTATTGTAAAATGTCAACACATTTTGATATTTTGTATGGGATTTTTAAATAAATGATTTTAAATAAGTAAAAACATTATTCTTTGCACGTATTCGAAAAAAACAAGTTCAAATTCAAAATCTGCATTCAATTTTGAGTCCAGGTCACTTTTGACTTATTCCTATGTTAAGCATTTAATACGTAACCCTAATTCTTGCATTTTTGTCAGGCGGTTTTTTTCAATATGCATTATATGAGTTAGTTTGTTTGAAAGGTCATGAGGTCAGATATCGTCCTGCAGATATTTTGAACTAAGGTGGCTTGGAATTAGGATTAAATTTTCTACAAGTTGGTGCCTATACAATTAATTAAATGTTTGTACTTTTGGCGTCTTTGTGCGCACAAAAATACCGCCTAGACATGTAATTCAAGTGGAAAAACTCCTAAGCTATTTTCGACGTCTGCTCTTAAGGGACGAACGAATTCCAAAAATCTAGATCATAAACACAAACTTTTCAATTGTAAGTTTACCGTCGATGAACGTTTGCAAGGATTTTTCCCGTTTAAAACGAATATTAATCGCAGGAAACTTGGAGGGTCTTAATATAAGAATTAAAGGCTCGCAACTTAGTGGCATAAATAGCGCATTTAATTATGAATCGATCCGTCGAAGCCTTGTTTTTTTAAGATGACCCGAAGGCTCCAAAATAGGAATCAAACAATTTCCTCCCTTGGATTTTGATCTTTTTATCTACAAGTTCGTTTGTGTAATTTAAATTTTGTAGCATTAATTCTAGCTTCATTGAAAAAAGGGTTTGAGCGATTTAATCAAAATTAAATAAGGAATCCGATTCCGGTAGGTTCAAGAGATTATATGCAATGGTTTGACCTCCAAAGTTTGCTGATTACAAAATGACCTTCAGGAAGACATGCTAATCAAATTAAAACAGGGAGGAGTCTAAAAGGTGCACTCTAAAAAATATTTGAATAATGAAACTCTAGATCGATATAAAAAAATCATGATGATAAAAAATTTAAATGCTATCAAAAATATGTTTGAATTTAAAGCAAGTTGACATTATCAAATTCAAATGTAGAAGAAAAATGTTTGAACTTCAAGACATAAATTTACAGTATACACAAATTTTGGCACAATGTAAGTAACGAAATCAAGAATTGATCGACTTTTGGGAAAATAATTATTGCTTTTTGCAAACTACGAATAGAAAAATTGAAACAAAACAAAAATAGCGGGACACCCATATCGTTTCACATTCTCAGATTCACTGTTTCACATCAAATTGCCATAGTTATTCCAGGTTTCGCAACACTACGAAAATAATTTTAAAAAATTTGAAACAACTCAAAGAAAATCATAGATC
>JAAXYX010000274.1:0-47426 GCA_036851915.1 Ptenothrix huangshanensis | reverse complement strand
TAATAAATACGAAATAACGCGCTCTTAAATTTAAGTTGTACTTTTGAATTTTTGTAGAATTTTTAAAATTCCTGTGGGTTTTTTAAAAAAATGTACATCACCATAGTAGTTTTTACATTTTTGTACGTACCTACAAGGGCTTTACAACGATCTAGGTTTACAACTATTAGCGGTAAACCCCTCCTGCTGTAAAGGCCTCTGTTTTACTGTAAATTTACAGTATCTGTATTGTAATGATCACCATGGTAATTGCTACATTTTGAATTTTACGAAATTACTTTTGAGTTACTCCCGTTAAATGGCAATAATTACATTTTGTAATTCATGATATTGATGAGCCGCGCACTGGAGAGCTTCTGTATGCTCATACACAGCCTCAAGATATCATGTAGTTACATAGTATGTTAATTGTAGGACAAAAGGTTGCTTTTACGGTACTTGATTTTGGTAACAAGAATAATTTTTCTCACTAATGGATTACCTCTACCAGCCTTGTCTGTACGTACCATTACCAACCTCTGCTGTGGAAATGAATGGTACTAAAACACGTTAAGAAAAGGGTTGAGGTCTCTGAATCGAATTCGATTTCGCAATACGTAATTGTAATCATGACGCGTGCTTTCAATGAAGCAATGAAATCAAGTTTGGTATCAAAGCGATGCGATGCAAATGAAAACATCAATTTGTTAACCTGATGGATACCGGACCACCTTTGAATCTCGTCTGGGCATGTTACCTATAAAGAGGTATTGAATTTAAGAAGTGTATATCGCTATCGCTATACTCAAACGTGAGAAATTAAGGAAAAATAAATACAAGTAGCCACAATGAATAGTCTTGAGTCCCTACTATCTGTAAAATATAGCGTAGTCCTAGAGCGAGATGGACACTTGAGGACTAGAACATTATACATTTATAAACAGAAGCTTGTATTGTTGCATTGCACAATTATCCGTTCTCTATCTTTGCATATCCTTACTCGATTTGCTTATCGTTTAATTGCCATCAGTAAGTTTACCAGCTGTTCGAAGTTCGAAAACACTGAACTTGAGGGAGAGCTTTCCTTGTGCATGCCTATAGTAATCTTGTAGTATTAATGATACATACAAGAGTGGAACTGGTTGTAATAGCATATCTCCATCAAACTAAAATAAAAGCCTTGTCAAACGATTTAAGGGCGCATAATCCAGTGTTGCAGTGGCAAAGGTGTATTTATACCAAGATAAGGAATACGAGGAGTTGAATGCTTGGAAAATGTAATAAAACCTGGAGGAGCAACCATGTAAGGACTACATACTGGCGGAAGGTTATTCGCTTTAATTGTGTATACACATTCTTAGACATGCCTTGCATACATACACTGCATTGCTTTCTCTCGTTCCACTCTACAACGACAACCCTCACCCTCACACATCTATGTACCTATGTAGGTACTTGAGTAAATACTGAACTAGAATGCATATCTCTTGCATACAAATACCTACGCGTGGACATGGTACATGCATATGTAGTCTTGCACTCGACAGATATCCGTTCATCTCTGCCCCGGCGTTTCACAGGAGTTCCGGTTCCCCAACTCGAATGGCTTAATGCACATTTAGTAATCTTAACTGCACACCGAGTTTTTAACTAATGGTAAGCCTCTATAGCAGTTCAATATCAATAGTCATGATCATGATCATGGCCATGGCCATGGCAATGGAAATAGCAACAGCGACAGGCCAGTCAAAGGAAATGAAGAAAATTCGTAAACACCGACTTTTTTCCCTTCCCTTCTTCAACGCATAGAGTATAAATACAGAAAATAAATTCAATTATTACATGACTGCTGGCACATGTTGATAATATGAAATATACTGAAAGCCACTGAAATGACGACGGGGCAGACGTAAGAAAGCGTGAGGGAAAAAGGAACAAGATGGTGAAAGAAAATCGTGTTTAAAGGTCTCGTCTTGGTTGGAATTAGGATCACAGTATCCACGTTGCGTAGGTCTGGGGCATTTAAATCTTGCAATCAGGGGATATATTTATAGAAGTTGAGTTGAGTGACATACATTTGTTTGTACGATGCTCGGTTTGCTTTGCTTTGCTTTGCTTTGATTTGGTTGTGGCCTAAAGAAGTGCCTCGGTGGTTATGTATGGGTTCCCTCAGAGGTACGTCAGAGAACACAGACGATGTTGGGAGGATGAGAGGAGACCAAGTCTTTTATAAGATGTGCAAGGACTGAATCAAAATGTGCGTGAATGCATTTTTCTTTTCTTGTGGGCATCCTATGCAACTGGTATTCTTTGAGGATGAAATATGACGGAAGGGCATTGTGCGTCCAATGAATTGAACATTGAGGACGGATGCGAGTCATTTAAAAGAAGAGAGGAGGAAGAGAATGGTCCAGTCAGACTGTGTACAGTAAGCGTAGCTATAGGCTATGCAATGGATCCATCAAGGAGTAAACCAAGAAGAAGACGATGGGATGGAATGGAGAAATAGACGCCGAGTCCACATGGCTTCAGCTGAGAAGTATCCGTTTCTGTAGTTGTAGTAGTAGTGGGCAGACGCGTGGCTACCACCCTCAGCTCACCATCACAGATTTAAAGAGCAAGCAGGAGAGAAAAGGAAGAGAAAAGAAATGCATTTATTCCAGATCCAATCCGCAGGACAATATGCACTACCTGTGCACAAAAAAAACCTATACATCCATTTATAGAATTTCTAAGCCAACATGCTTATGGTTACGTATGATCTGCACCAGAGTATAATGACGCTTTGGATACATACATAATACCCACCTCCCTCTACATCTTACTCCCTATACCTATACTTGTATGCTTATAGTGGGCCACACAGTACAGCTATGTAGGATAATGCGATATTATCTTAAGGCCAGGTGTCATCACGGAGTTTAAAGAATTAAGCATGTTTCCTTAAGGAAAGACCACTGGGTACTGAGCCAGTATTATACATACACTAATAGGCAGGACAATGCAAGTGGATACGAAGGGAGCAAGAAGTTGGAGAAGAAAGCAGCTGCGTTCATTTTTCAATCCATTTACCTACTGCGTTACGTTACGCTCAACTCAAGTATTGACGACGTAAGAATCTCCAACTCACCTTCTACATTGTGCACTGGAGATTGTAGACGTAGACGCAATAACGTTTCTTACTACAAAGCATTTAGCATTTAGGCATTGCAGTCAAGTTATATATAGACATGTGGCTAGCTATTGATACCACGGGCAAGTCCCAGTATTGAGTAGACTTGTTATTACCCATAGATATACAGCAGTGTAGTGAGTGTGTAGTATTTGTATTTATAGTGCTGGTGCTGGGTATGGGTACCATGTGGATGTCTGTGTCTATGGAATCTATCCAGCCACTGAGCCAGACGTTTCAACGTTTTACACACTTGATCAGCTCAGAATTCGGGGGTGTTGGGAAAACTCCCAAGACCCGTGCTTCCAATGCTCCCAGTCCATCTCAACACATGCCATCAAATCATCGGGGGTTTAAAAGTCCAGAAGAAGCACAAGTAGAGCCAGACTAGGACAAAAACATAAGGAAGACATTGACCTTCTTCCTGTACACATAAACCTGCTAGTCTTTACTCTCTTTACTCAAAACTCAAATACTATAGTATCGGCCTCCTTCCACATATTCCTCAATATTCACAATAGCTACATATTATGATGCCTCCCTCTCCGTCTTCGGCTCTGTCTCTGATCTGTCTGTTTGCTCTTGCTTTCTTGATCTTCCCTTTGAGTGTGCTCATACTCACAATCTCATCATTCCTATCATACTCATTCACTCATCATATTAACCTTTTAATGCTCGCTCCCATCAACCATCAACCAGATGTCCATCATCAATCCCGTCCCCATCCAACTTCAACCAACATCAACTACTTGTGGGCCGCATCTCTGTATGCATGTATGTATTATGGGCACACGCTGATCGTAGATGGTCAACGCTTCTGTTTCTGTGTAATCAACTCCATGCTCCATGTCAGTTTCCATTAGGTTTTTATTAAGGCATCTCTGTATACCTACATGTGTGCACAACAACTCTCCTTACTCCAGCCCCGTAATTATTCCAATCACCCCCTATCTGCGTAACATATGCACATAATATTTCCAAGCACCTCTGCTGCTCTCACGATGCGATGCGATGCGATGAGGTGAATAGTCAATACTGTGTTTTTATTGGAAACGGAATTGAATTGAATTGAATTGAATTTGGACAGGGGTCTTTAGTCTCTCAAGAGATAAACTTTGCAAATACTATGTTATGTGTCCGATTCTTGACCTCTCTTCCATCTCCTCTGACAATGGTCCATTTGCAAGATGTTACCTGGCTCCATGGGTCACTCAACCTTTGTATACATGAAAGAAAAGCATGTAGATGCCCTTTCTCCAGTTGAATGACTTGCTCCTTAGCGGAGTACAAGGAGCGACACTCAATTACAGAATCATAACATTCGCATTCGCAATCGCAATCGCAATCGGTCCTGTTCCTTTCCTCTCTTCTCCAAAGACATTGTTGTAATTACAGTAAAGCATGTGTGTTGCCTTTCCATTCCAATTTATTCCTTTGAGATCTGGATGATCTGAACAAGTCATTGTACTCGAGATTGGTGGATTGAACATTTAGAATTGAGAGCTGAGGAAACTGCTGCTGACCATCGGCCACCTTTTGCCAAACTTTACGAATGTAAATATCTGGATATGTACACCGCAACTGACTCATGCTCATGCGGTGCTGAGGAAATTGCAAATGTGTTCTTCCATACGCAGGTAAGTAGGTGTAGTGTGGCACGAGCTTGGAACATCTTGTGGACGATCGCAATACTCCCCACTTTAGCTCTGTGTATGTGTATATGTAGTACCACTACCACTATGTAGCTGGTCGTTAGCAGTAAAATTAAATGCTTCCGAAACATAACATTTTCTTGTAAAAATCAAGTAAACTCAGTTGAACTATAAATCTTGCTGTCGACTCGCGTCAGCTGAAACTCTTCAGTCTTGAATTTTAAGTGCCTAAGTACATATGCACATTTGCGGGAACAGCAGTGAATTTATTCTGTAAATTGTCATTGCCCACCACATATTCAAATTAAACATATATTGAAATTAGGAGAAGGATAATAAGTCTGCGCAGTGGAAAGGTAGCATGGAAGATAATATCTGAATAGTTTTAACACAAGGGTGGTCACAATTCAAATGCTCATAGATTATGTAGAGAATAAATAAACTTTCGCAATATCGTAATCACCGTGACCTTGTCGCTTAAACTTTAGCTGCAGGCTCATTTATTCAAGCAAGATGGTAACTAATTAAGGAAATTACAATTATTGCAAGTTCATTTGCTTAAGTAAATGCAGAAACTTACCGTAATTTAGTGGAAAGTCAAATTTTTGTTTGGGTTGAACAACTTTTTCTTTGTATGAAATTACAGGTAGGTGCTTCCCCAAGCACCTACAAGTATTCAGATAGCATCATTAGCAAGTATCGTATTGCAAACAATTAGGAACTAGCTAGTGGTTCCATGTCAAAGGTATTCTGGGATGCAGACGTAGGAAAGCAAAATCTATTTTTCCCATTTATTATTTTTATTTATGCAATGAGACAAAGAAGTGTAGGAATAATTTACACTACTTTGGTAAATAGTTAAGGACCTAATAGTAGACATCGCATAGCTCATCGCTTTCTGAAATTCCCATCGACTTCCCTTTTACTTTCAGTTGCAATATGTAGTTAGTTTATGGAGACGGACCTTGACATACGCATGCCATCGTAGCTGGAGCTACAATGTATAGAATGTGGAAGGCTAATAATAGTTGATATTGATGGAACGTAGATACCAGAACTAGCTTTACATTTACCATCGACGATTGACTGGATACACATGTGATGAAGGTGGGAACAATGCGGTGCTGTTTACCAGTCGATTCAGACTGGGGGTAACTGGATCTTGATTTCTGTACAGACTCAAAGTACCAGGACCAGGACCAGGACCAGAACCCAGCACTGTATTTTTGGCAAGCTACGAAATAAATTTTGATCGCGGCACACGCATTTTGCATTACACGCGGGCAAGTAGGGAAAGTGACTGACTCGGTGATAGTGAAGATAGGGTGGAATAAGCTCGTGTGTATGCCTCACTTGATCAGATATGCTGATAGAGTGCCTCGGAGTGAGTAGCCTAAAGTGAGGAGATGCGGATTCCAGAGCAAAGTAGAGATTAGATGGAGCATTGTATTAGATTGTTCGGTAGGGTGTAGGCTACATCTTCTATACTATGCTATGATGTGGTGATACAGATATTCCACAGATTTGCCCTTTATCGTGCGAACAATGATGGTCTGTCCTTTGAAAGCTGTGGAAGATATGTACATATACATAGTACAGGATCACGGCCCAAAGTGTACATACAGTGATCGAGAAATCAATTGTCATAACAATGCAATCAGGAATGAAAAGGGTAGCAAGCGGATCTGGGGAAACCCTATATCTCTCCGTGGATTCGCATGACAGTAATGTGTGGAAAGAGGTCCATGTAGAATATGATGGGCCGAGATGAGACAGAGCTTAAGTGTCGCTCCCCTTCATTGACGTGGTCACCTCGACGAGGGTTCCTCTCACCTTACTCAAAACTCACCCTCGACATCGTCATTTCCAACTCCGACTGAATATGTGAACACATGGAATTATTATTATAGAGGTATGTGATGTCGGTGTCGGTATGTAGAGAGGACTGGTAGGAGTTGTCATGCAATGCATCCTCCATGCGATGCGATGCGATGCGATGCCAGGCCAAGCCAGGCCACCAAGCTACATACTTACTGTATACATGGATGGAAGTTGAAAGGAGGAGGCATAGGGAAGGATATCGGAGTGAAAGGAATGGACATTACAAGTCCCAGTCGAACTGAATTCCCCTGAAGCTGGCTGGCTTGCCATGCAACCAAATTGCGACTAACTACATGAAGCTAAGGATGAGAAGATTGAGAACACCTGGCCTCTGTACCGGCATCCAGGAGCATAGACATTTCAGTCCCTACACGATCGATGAGCTTCAAGGCACGGGCTCTCCTCATAATGCATTGGAAGCGAGTCCTTTACATTTTTATACATGTACCTTCGCCTGTGTATTCCAGGCACAGGTATAAGTATATACAGGTCTGTGCTGGGGACTTGCTACGTACCTACGCACCACAGAAGGTACCTACCTACCTCCTACCTTTCCTTCACTCCTCAAATCCTCAAGTCCATTCTACCTTGATGGAAATCCTACAGACACATAGGCACAGGAATGAATAGCCAAAGAGAAGGAAACACTATTCGTACCCTGAGTGAGTACACTACTACATCGTAGGTAGTGTGTGTATTGCCAGTCCGACGTACCTATGCACTCTCCACAGCTACAACCGGCAGCTGATTTTGACGGGCCAAAAAAATTACTGATGAAAAAAGTTTATTCTTATTTGAAGTCGTGGTCGGCCAACGTTACTTTCAGTCGCGTGCCAACCTTCGTTTATTCTCAAGTCTCTAGAAGGTAGCTCCTCACACTTGTTGATTATCCTCCCATGCTTAAGACGTAAATATTGTGAATCGCGTAAGACAAGACGGTCAGTCCGATCACCTTCTACCACTACAGACCACAACATTATCAGCCGTCACGTGCAAACTGTCACTGCTTACAGTCCGTAGTGCTCCACATCCAGAGGAAGACACGAGGAGGATAACAACAAGTTATTTTCTCAACGTATTCAACTACAAGTGCAACGTTAGTTCGACGAATTCAAATTCAAGAGGATTGCGCCACTCAACTGTATTTTTGGTTGCTCGGAAAATATTTGGAGAAAAAGATTCTGTCAAAGTGGCTGGAGCTGTAGGAATTGTGCTCCTCATTCGTTCACTCCTCCGAAGTTTATCTTCCTGTGTTGTGAAAATGCAGCCGCAGATCATGATGACGGATGTAGATGTGGCCAACGACACTCCCAGTGATCTTCCCTGTTGTCAGCCACAAATGCCCATACTCGCGGAATTACTGTGCTCTGAACCGCCAACGGAGGATCTCATGGGATCCGTCCGCCACAATGACGAATTTGACGATTCCAGTGTTCTCTCTTATTTCGATCCCGTTCTTCTCCACCACACAGAAGTCATGTCGCGGCTAAAAATACTCGAAGCAAGAATGGAGAAGCCCAATGACTATTTCAGAAACGGTGTCAAAGTCGAGATTCTGCCGTACATGAGGAAAGTCGTCGCGTCCTGGATGCTTGAGGTTAGTTGAAGTTACTATTAAAAATACCATGTAATTCTGTAGTCACTTTCATGGCTAGTCTGGGAGGAAATAAATTTATTACTGTCTCTCTGTAATTGGCACTTGTTAGTTTTCCCGGATTTACATTTAATTTCTGGAGAGTCATTAAATCCAGTCTTTTATAAGACTTGATCCGATCTACTTAATGTGTTTATATGATGAATGGATAAAAGGATATAAACCACCTTCGTGGTTATATGACTAATGTTCAGGAAAACGAGTTTACTAGTGGTGGATCACGAGGGCAATTGTAAGATTCAATGAGGAGGATAGATAAATAGTAATGTACAGAGTGAAGCCATAGTATTGAGTTCTTGAGATTTAGGGAAAGAAGATTGTTATATAATGCTCTCCTTTCCCTCATGAACATTCACTCATGATGCATGCACACTGTATCTAAATACATGATCTCGACGGAACGCAGTGCATCAGATAGTCACGGTGAAGGTAGACCTTCTCCACTGCCAATAAATTATTTAAGTCGCGTGTTCTCCCACACGTTCATCTTAACAAGCTTACCGGAAACAGAGACCCATTTCACACAAGCTGGTGTATTTTTTCAAACTCTCCCTTCTATATTTTCATGAATTGTTGGAGATCTCGTTTGATGTTATGTATGATGATGAACGCATCTTATTACATGGTTTAACACATCACAGCACACAACACAATACAATTCAATATTCGATAGTGTAGCCCCAAAAAAAGAATGTTACCATTTTGAAGGATATTTACAAATATCTTTTGCTTTGCATCTCATCTTCATGTCATGCACATGAACTACTCTACTTGCATGACTTTGTCTCTGTTGTTTTCCCCTTGAAGTATGTAGGAATGGATGATGAGTCCGATGATGGGATTCATTTCCACTGCTTACTGCTTGTAGGGAAAAAATAGAAATGTTTTGGTTTCGATGAGGAATTAGAATAAATGCATGCAGGAAGATGATAATTTCCTTTCCCTTCGGGATCTTGAACTGCCATCCATATGTCAATAAGACAGACGTTGTTGCAACTGCACGAATATCTTTGCATCCTCATCAAAATTTGAATTATTACTGAGCTAGATTTAGATGTGTTGTGTGAAGGACCAATGCTTTATTAGTATTTAGAATTACATGTGGATGATGATGATGATGATGATGTGATGATGATGATTATGGATAAAGATGAAGAATGAGAGGAAAGGGAATTAAAAGTGGGTAATAATTATTGTTTTGAATTGTATTGGAACATTGAACTACAGGTGTGTGAAGAGCAACGGTGTGATGAGGCAGTTTTTCCGTTGGCAGTGGCTATCTTGGACCGTTTCTTAGCCGTCAGCTCGATCAAGAAAGAACAACTGCAGTTGGTAGCCTGTGTCTGCCTCCTGTTAGCTTCGAAAGCACGACAGTGCAATCATTTCTCCCTGGACCTTCTCTCATGGTACACTGACAATAGTGTGTCACCGCAGTCCTTACGTGTAAGTGCACCATCATTCTCATTCTACAGATGCTTACTATCATGCCCTACTTTCATCTAGTCCAACAAGATTCTTCCGCTCCAAACAAAACACGCTGTTAAGTACACCTAGTAGTTGTGCCAATTTCCCAACTGTACACCAACCAAATTCCAGCCCCATTTGCATATCATCCTGAATAAGTGCCCATCCACTTAGGCAAATGGGCAAAATATTGTTTGCCTTCGTTCTCAATACTCTTGCCCTTATTTCCTCCAGATCTACAGCAACTATGTACAAAGGTATTAGGTATGTAGGGACTTTTACACATGCCCTTACCAAACCTTGTAGTTTTACAGTATGCTACTTACAGAACTTCGTGTAATAAAAAAGACTGCGTGGAGTGGCTATACTTTATATAAAAAATTGGAATAATTTAACAATGAGAGGAGAAGTGAGACGAAAAAACCCACGAAAGAGTGATTGTTGCTGATAAAAGTGAAAAAGGGAAGAAGACGAAATAAATGAAACGAAGTAACATTTAGCATGCTCTACTGCTCTACATTCTTCATTTAGAATTTAGGTGCACTTTAGAATTGTGCTTGGTTGATAGGAGAATGGTTGTTAGTTATTAGTTGCTGCTATAAAGTTGCTGGTTGTTGGTTGGTACTATGTACGTACTATTAAGGTTTGACTTCGGCATGCGTCAGCGGTCACAGAACGGAAGGAGCATAAGCGAAACTGAAAGTCAATTTCCTTCTATGTAGACAGACCCCCTTAGACGAACAATCTAGATGAGCACAATCATCAGTCATAAGTTCTAATGGAACTAACTTGACTTATTTTCTTGCCTTTATTTACCTCTTTGGTCGGGACTGGTGTGTATTTATACGGAATATGATTACAATCCCTCGTATTGCATGGCATAATGGCATGGATGGCATGGCATGGCATGGCATTGACATGGGAAGGAGTAAAAACCGTAAGTGTAGATTTGTAGATGTAGGAGGACTCGACGTATGGATCAACTTGCTGTATATTTTCCATAGTACTGCATGTTCCTTCTCGATCGTCTGGCAAAGAGAACATGTGCTTTTAGTTCACCTTCATCCTGAGGATATTTTTTGATACGACGTCCGTCGGAAGTAAAGAATTAACAACATATGTAGCCAGAGCCAAACTTAAGAAGGCATGCTTCTCCCAGTCTACTTCTACAGCTATCTCTTTTACCTATAGCTTTTTGTTTTCCTCCATGCATGTGCGAGTGCATAAGGCTCTTCTTTTACGAACTTCCCCACTTGCCTCTGTCTTGTCTCATCTACGTATATCCACCACTTACATATGCATCTCCCTTCACTCCAACTCTTTCCACGCTACTCAAGGTACATACACAGTCACTATCTGCTGACAGAGACAGCAAGAGTTTTGTGGCAGTGTAATTACAATTACAATCCAAAGTATAAGCACTCTCATATGTCTATCTCTGCTCTACCTTGTCTTGCCTTCATCAGTGTACAGTGTACAGTAGACAGTAGGACTAACAACAAAGAAGAAAGTCGCTTTTTTTTCTTCCGAGTCAAGTTTAATCACATGTGCGTAGGACAGGAGAGTAGTATATAGTGTATAGGTATGTAACCCACACCTTGTTCTTATACCACCTTTAATAATTACCTGGGTTTTCTATGCTGGGCAGGTAATTGGCCAGCTTACATAAGCCTATGGATATGACTAGCTTTCATTCATACCCATAACCCCAACCCTCACATTCGCATCCATATGAATAAGATACCTAACTTAAACACAAATAATACAACTGGACTGGACCTGACTCATCCCAATTACTGTAGCTGTAGCTGTTACTGTACACTTTAGCTAAAGGATACAGACACACTTATGTACTTCCACACAAGTACAAAGACTGGCCCAAAGTCCGGTTTTGGCATTGGTTCTGGTCGGGCTCACGTAGTCCAGTTGCATTGACAGTAAAAAAATCATTACGAGTCTGAAACTACGACTGCTTTACCTATCATTCATTTGCGTATAGCGGTAGTGAGTGGTTCATGGATGAGAGTATTAAGGTGTTGACCGGATGTGTAGATAGGAAGATCAAGTGAGATACTACGTCTAACGCGAGCGTCTGCACATGGTTCTAGATCCAGAAGTATATCCAGTTGTAAAGCAAGTTCCAAGTATGTAGATCCACTATTATGACTCTCGTAAAAACTCATGTACGTCGACTATAAAAGAAGTAAGGCACTGTAACTACAAACCGGCTCCCATTTGAATCTTGATTTGAAGACATTGAGGTTCCTATAAAAATACGTGGAGAGAGCAAAGGGAAAAAATGGATAGTTGCAGACGTAGTCTAGTCCCATTCATTCTCATTTACATGTATACACACATCTACTTTTGAGAACTTATACTGACAGGCTCAAACTTGTTCCCAGTTCTTAGTTCTTACATTGAGTGCTAAGTTGCAACTTCTCTCCAGAGTACAAACAACACAAACAACGGATGCTGACGATGACGGTATGTCCGTCCATATCCATGAATTGCCATGAATAGTGTATCCTTCCCGAACATCTCCTTCTCCTTCTCGTTCTCCTTCTCGTTCGTGCGAGCACTGAAGGAGAAGACTGGAGAAAAAAATGTGGAAGTGCTCTGATTTGTATTCATTTGTATGTAAGTAGCAAGGAACTAGGACCAAGACCAAAACCAAGAGCCTGGGACCTTACACTAGGTAGTCTGGTTCTATTTGACGGGGATGCTGGTATGGTATGGTGGTGGTCATTGGATTGGCGAATCTAGTCATTGATTACACTGCAGTAGTGGAGGAAAAGTAAAAGGAAACTGGTAGCCTCGTCAGCTTTGTTCTTAATTCACATACAATTAGCTATCTCTGCACAATAGTAAATTTCAATGCTCTCTGGACCACCTTATGCTAATACTCGAACTCATTCTCACAACCTTTTTTCCACTTTGTACGCATTTAGCTCAGTGTGTTTACCCCCTCATCCCTATCATCGTCATCCTCAACTTCTTGCGCAACTTTGGGCATTTTGTTTTTAATGATCTTTTGATCTGCCTCACTGCCACTGGTATAGGTAGCTATGCACGTCCATATTATACTTGGTCACAAAGGCATAATTCACAGAGTCACTGTGTAATATCATCAAATGTGATTCACCTATAGGTGCCTCTTATAAGTGCACTGGTTCTGGTTCAATCCTTGATGACCGTCCCTTCATTTTTTCCGTCCTCATTTTAATATTCAAAGAAGATGTTCGCATTCACAAGGATCCCACTGACATCCAAAGATGAGGGGAAGTTGAAGTTGAAAGAGCGCACTGCGTAGTGTATATTTATGTACCTACATTCATCTCCACTGCAGACTCCTCTGCAGGACAAAGAAAGGAGAAACGGCGTGATGAGAATTATCCTGAATTGGTAGGCAAATAAATTGTCAGGCAGTTTATATAATTACACCAGGATCACAAAAAACTAGAACAATAACATTGACATCGCCTTGGTCTCGTTCCAGGGACATCTTTTTTCCACTAATGCTCAATGAATTGATGCTGACGTTGACATTGACATTGGGATTTTTGCCGTGAGATTCTAGAAATGTAAATCTTTTGCACGTCTCAAGCATATGTACGAGCTATAGGAACAAAGCGAACATGCATGAGGCCTTTGTATGTAGGTACGTAAGTAGTTTAGCATAATATTATATAACCGATTCGAATCCAGAGCAAAGTAGCAGTTGTAATGAAGACCGAAAGATGTGAATAGAGGAGAGGTGGGCACCACTCATTTGGTTTTGAATGGAATTTAAATTCGGAATAGTGGGCTACATGTTTAACAGCTTGAGATGCGTATGGTGTACGTGGACTACTAATAACTTCCATTCACACTGGAGCTTGGGAACTGGAGTATGACAATGTCGTACTTACCTCATCATTGTACGGTTCTTTTTGGGGAATCGGAATTTGTAGACAGAGACGGAGAGAGTAAATTGTCAAGGTGTTACTTCCTTGCGGTCTCGTCTCTCGCAAAGTCTGTCTGTCCTAGAAGAATATTTAAAGGGCCTGTGTTCTGTGTGAGAGAAATGAGAGCAGGGTTGCCTTACAGTCCCAGACTCAAAGGTGATGCATCTACCTGTACAATAAAGTAAATAAATAGCTGGTTCTCTTTTGTCACCTTTTATCCTTTCAAATGTCAATCGAACAATGTCATGCTTTTCCTAAGATATCTCGTTCAAACATTTTCCTTGACTCTGGGAGAAATCAAATCAACTTCTGTACGAAGGATTTTGAAACGACCACTGTGCAATGCTAATGCAACTTGTGAACTTGTTATTTTTCGTGGGCAGTTTTAAGCTAAGGTGGCTGACTGGATAGTCGAGTTCGAGTCGAACAATACGGTAAATGCAGGCAGAACTATTATTGCCCCACAAAAGTACGAGAGTATTAGTAAGAATGGGCAAAGATTTTCAAACAAAAACCCAGGCACATTGATGACATTTCTTTGGATCGGAGGCCCGAAGGTTTTGTTTCTTCAAAAGTCTGGTTCTTACGCAGTCTTGCATTATGTACAAAGAATGTTCTTCTAACATTGGAACAATAGATAATATAAGCCAAGTGTTTAGTTAGCCTGGTCAACCATTTATTAACTTGGAGCATTTGATTAAGTTCTAGTTGGGTAAGTAGGCTTACATATGTATGTACTTCAACTCTTACTCTTTGAGCGTATTACCGTTACCTCCATATTTTAGTCTGCCTGAGGATCGCATTTGCGGTTCTTTCCCTACCTCTTTCCTCTTTACTATTTACTATTTACTCCCCAGGCTGTGAACAATAAGCTGATCCCAGCCCCTTCAGTTTCAATTTCAGTTGCACCACCAAAACCAAACCAAGTAGAAAAATTGAGTTGTTTCGTCCCATTTATTCGTGCGACTAAAGTGTAACATTTAAAATCCATTGTTTGTATCTGTATTCAGCAATTTAACCCCATTCAGCATTTCCCCTGCAAAAATAATTACTGCGTGTCTGTCGTTTGACTTTCGCTTTATTTTAATTTCGTGTCGACTCCGGTTTTTTGCTCGACTATGACAAATAAATGATAGGGTGACTTTTTTTATGGCGTGGTAACTTTGATATCATTTACATATCTGAGTAAATAAAGAGCGTTGAAGGGTAGCATAGCCTCAGCCTTAGCATTAGTTATTAGTATTAGTATTAGGACGAGGAAGGGCAAGAAATAAAAGGACATTAGAATTAGAATACAGGTAGATATACCTAGGCATAATTATACAGACACTGCATTCTACTGGAATGACTACATACGGGGAGTTTATGAAGGGAAATCTAGTTAATTAGAAGGTGCACCTGGTTTCCTTTTTCATGTTTAGTCAGTGTTGTCTTCTCAACTCGACTCGTCTCTTCTCGTCTACTCTGTATAATATGACATTTATCTCAAAAGGAAGTGTATGATCTTGGCAGGAAGTTTAAGATCCTGACTCTGACTAGAGGACTCTAGGATTTGTAGAAACGGACACTGAGAATTCGTCGACGACTGTTTTTCGCCATCCAAGCATGGAATGCATTTATGTACTTCACGACTTCACCCACCGTCTCATGTCCCATGTAGGCGTAGGAGTGCAGGGGAGAGAGAGAAGAAATGATAAATTTTTCTACCACCACCACCGACCACCGACTCATCCTCTACTCTACAACCTTGTATATTTATAGCTGGAAGAGGTACTTTGTTGATGTTGGTGTCGGTGTTTTGAGGAGGTTAGGTGTTTCTAGAGAGACTCGAGTGAATGGGGAGAAAGGAAGAAGCACACCCATTGAGAAAGACAGAGACGGGGAAGAGTGCATGCATGGCTGCATGGCATGGGCTGGACTGGAACGGAACGGAACGGAACGGAACGGAATGGCTGTAGGTATTCTAAATCAGTTTCCATCCCCGTCTTTTGCATTATTACAGATATTTTATTTATTTATTTCTCGCCAGACTTACGACTTGGCTTACGTCTTCATGCTCTTGCTCCACAGTTCGTAGCCACATGCATAACACCTTCTCGTAATAATGATGCATAAGTATAGGTGCGGGTTGTAGGAAGGAGAGGAACAGCAACAACCTTCGGTCCATTATGATCGCTCGACCTCGACCAAAGTATTCTTTCCTCTCCACTCATTTCCTTTGCATATCATCCGGTTCAACTATCTGCATCGCCATCGCCTTCGCCTTCGCCAACGCCAAAGCATAGACTATCAACTCATCCCTCGGTACTAAACTGAGCAATCTAGAATTTTTATTAGGACCATCCATCCTCTATTTTGTCTGGCTATCCTGTCCTGTCTGTATCCGCTAAACGGGAATATGAGGAGGTGGATGGAATGTAAGTGATGCCGAAGTAGTTGTAAAGGCAAAAGCCAAGAGTCCGTAGTGTGCTTGGCTTGGCAGCGTGGAGTCCGCATGCTGGGGAAAAAACTTGGTAAAAAAAAAGTAGTGAATGGGCATCTGTGGGTGTAACTCTATGCTAATAAGGGCACATTTCGTTCATTACGATTTGGCTAAAAAAACCGCAATGCTATCATATATTTGGAATTGTTTCACATTGTAATTTTCCTGTCTTCTCCTTCCGTTTGACAGACATGGGAGCTAATGATTCTGTCCCAACTCAACTGGGATGTGAATGTCATCACGGCCACAGACTTTGTAGATTTCCTCCTCGTAAGAACTCCAGGACAACCCTCGCAACACAATAAGAATAGCTTGTTAATCCGAAGACACGCCATCACCTTCATTGCCTTATGTTCAACAGGTAATCAACTGTTTACTTTTAACCTAATTTTTTCTATCAAAAGTAACTGCACTGCTGAGCAAGCGCAAACACATTATAATCTCATGGCTAGTATACGTAACAGGCCTTTATATGTATGTATCTGCCTTGCCTAGAAATTGTAAATCCTTTTTTAAGATTTGAATTCATGCATAATTTTACGTAATCAAGTACCTACCAGGACATGCTGATTTTGTTAGCTGCATTTTTTGTCATTTTCTCTTGCATCTCCCCCTCAGTGGTTCACACGAATTAGTGCAGTTGGGTTCTGTCGTAATTTTCTGGCAGTTGAATCTCAAGGTACTTTATTCTAATTAATAACCTTTGTCAAAGGACCTACACATAAGTAAGGTCTAAACAGTTTCCACCTTGTTTCGTCAACCTTTTCTAATACTCTGTCTCTCTTGTATCTCCTTCATCCGAGGATAAATTCAGTGCATGGTTTCACCGTTAATATTCAACCATGCGGATGCTCAGTGAGCATTTAAGTGTTTAAAAGGGAAAAAGTAAAAAAGGAAAGAGCGAAAGACTCTCATGACTTGAAAGAGAAGAAAAGGATGAGATGAGATTGTGGGAATTTGTGAAACAGAGTAAACTTGAGACTGAACCAGCCATGAAATGAGTAATAAGTGGAGTGAAGTGACTACATGTTTTTTTGGCTACCTGCAAAGAAAGAGGAATGAAAGAAAGGAAGAAAGATGGATAGACGCGCTTGATGTATTAATATGGAAAGTGGCTCTTTCTCTACGATGATTACGCCTTGAAGCCATAATGTTTGTCATTTACGAGCTGAGCACACTCCGGTAGTGATAGTAGGCTCACGTAGGTAGGTACATTCGCATGTCCCTCGTAGTCTCGTATAAAAGTGTCTGTCTATTGTGCCTATAAATACTGCTCCCCCTTAGAGCCTCGTTCCACTCGAGTCGTAGTCGTAGTCGTAGTCGTGGTCGTAGTCGTGGGCATACCCATGTGACAGCGGAGCTACTTGTGTGTAGGCATTCGCGTTCGATAGTGAACATGAGGAAGCTTGGTGAATTATGATTCAGTGGAAGAGCACCGTGTAACTCATCAGGTCGACCAAGTAGTCATCATATTGACATAAAGTAGTTTGGGAAGAAAAGGGGTTAGTCCATAACACGCAAGGATCTACGTGCACTTCCCGACCATCCACAAGATCCATGAAGAGTGAGGGTCTCCAACGGAGTTGCGAACAGCGAACAGCTTCACAACAGCCTCATTTCATTCCCATTCCCGACGATTATATCATCATCCATGCATCCATGCATACCTAGCACATTCATACACACGATCAGTAGGAGCATCCCGCAGATACTGAAGAGCCGTGCAATGCACTTTCTTCCCGGTCTTCTCCCGTCTCCCTAACCATAACCATCTATCCCGCTATCTATTCTCTGTCAGAGCTCACTTTTTTCTCCATCCTCTTTATCACTCTCCGTTTGTTCCTTGCTCCATATACTAGTACTAGGTATGTAGTGTATAGGCAATGCCTACAATATGTAGCCGCCTTTGCTCTCAAGTGTCTATTCAAAGACCAACCGATGCGTAGTTCGGTGCAACACACACACTCGGGTGAACAACAAATAGAAAAGTCGTGCAGTCACTGTCACCGTCACTCTGTTCTCTTCCTCCTATCACTATTTTCTCATGTCACACAAATACACATAGATACATAATTCACATAATAAACACTAGCGTTTAAATACTTGCGTTTCCTCAAACTGAAGCTGGCGATAGCTTTGAAATGCAAAGCCGGTGATAAAAGTCAATCCAATGAAAATCCCGAATTCAAATATTGGTATCTGTGTAGAGATACGCGATCAAAGGAAACCGGTTGACCGAATCTGATTCATGTGTGTACCTCCCGTAGGCTTATATTTATCTATACCCACGCATTCATGCCTTCATACTTCATACCTATGTATGTATGTATAAGCATCCCAAGGATAGGAGAGAGAATTTGAATTTTTCATCCAAATAATCCAAGTCCAGACCTTTACTTTGAACATGGACGCAGAGTTGGTGATGCTAGAAATAAATTGAGGAATAGGCACTGAAGGTATCCATGGGAATGTGTATATACCTAAGTAAAAATGTATGAGTTTTAGAGCGAGTACTTATGACTCTCTATCAGTTGTCAATTGTCACCCTTGCAACTGCAATTGTGACTGTGAGAATCAACGGGCTATATCTATGTCTATGCATAGAAAATAGTAATAGGGAAGGCATGTATGACTTCACCACTTCTATCACAACCTTTCAACTTCCATAGAGACTAGGAGACTACAGGCCCATTTAAATAGGAATGGAAGGGCAATGATTCAGGACTGACAGAGTCCCCTTCTTCTTACCATCAAGTCAAAGAAAAAGAGGAAAGAAAGTGAAAAAAGATTTTTCAATTCAGACCTTCCGACCTAGACCAAAGTTCGTCTCGTTTTTCAAGTTAACACACTGCATAATAGATACGATACGATGCAATGCGATGCGTTGCGTTGCGTTGCGATGCGATGCGATGTGATACTCCGATGCTGTAGGATAAAAACACTGGGTGCACCGTCCGTGGATGGAGAGGGAGAGAGAGAGAAGGCCAAGGTGGGGATGAAGATGAGGATAAGATGGATAAAGAGTAGTGCAGATGTATAACTGTAACTATAATGGGACAGTGAGGAAGTTAAAGCGCAGTTTGAACATTAAGAGGAACGTGAAGGTGAGTTTTCTCGGCCTCTAGATCGTCTACGAGTCTCGATGCAGTTCAGAGTTGAGATTCATCCCATTACATTTATCTGATGCAAGATCGGATGAATGAATGAATGCTTTGCTTTTTATATCCGTCATCATGCACTTTGATTATACACGGTTCTATTTTTCTCGTCTCGCAAGTTTCGTCCGGTATGGGCATGGGCATGAAGCCAGTGCGAAAGCCAAAGCGTCGTACGCACGTAACACAGCATTTAAGCATCTCTCGCAGCTCATCCAAGTAGACAGACAGTCACAATAGAGAATAATACGATGTAGAAAGTAGAAGTGGAAGGAATAGAAATAGAATTACGGAAGCTTGTAGATGCACAAAAGGTGACTGGGAATTGGGACTTTTGGACGATCCCTGCCACACGACGCACGTGGAATTCGTAATTCTTATGATTTACCGAGGGTCCTTTTGTAAGCAATCCAGTATTTACTTTTTTGAGTACACTACGAGAATACTTGCATTCACTCGGCGCAGCTCAAGTAAAGCTATGGACCTACCTACTAGTACATACTCCACCATTGTTTTCCTCCCCAACTCTATTCCTTTGCCAGAGATATCTTCATATCCTCACAGTCGACCATACACACTATTTTCCCCATCTTTTCTCAGACCTGCTCCATGTCCATGTCCATGTCCTCGTGTAACTTACAAACTTAGCAACTTACCATTACGAACTTACCTAACTCACTACTGTCTCGCATGCCCTGTGAAATTGCCTAATGGTGAATTCACTTCACTTGAGGTATGGAGTTTTTTGTGGAAAATCTGTCCCTGCGTCCCGAATATCGTCCTGGGTTCAGAGTAGTACGAGTGAAATAGAAATAGAAATTGTAGCCGTATAAATAATACCTTGGTACTTGTACAGATGCTCAGTTGAGATGTATCCTGTATGTATCTCTATAGTACCTATGTACATAGTCCATCCAAAGCCAGATTATATTATAGAGAGGCGTTTCGATTTCAATGCCTCCTTTCTTGGACCATTCATCGCGATCACTGGTGTGTGTGGTATAGGGAAGTACTTGTGCAATTTTTGATGTAGCAGTTGACATAAAAAATTGCTTGGGTGCTCTTTCCTTATCCTCCAAGAATTGACCCATCTACCACCGGCCTATACGTACCTCCATCTCATTCTCATTCTCCATCCTCCGAAATGATGGGAAAGATTCCCTCTTTCTCATGCAAATCCTCTGCACCAGAATCTAATTTGGCTCACATAACTTATTCATAGGTGCGAGCGAGCAAGAGTAAGAGTAGCAAAAGCAGCACCATTCCCCTTCCGAAGTATAGTCATGTCCCACATTTCGGGTTAGATTGGAAAACTGACACGACAATACGATTTTTGCAAGTACCCACCTTTGCAACATGCCCACATGGCAACATGAGTGCACATCAGATGTACGAGCCAAAGCAAAACTAGATATGTGTCGTGTGTGATCTGTCTACTAAATAAATGAAGAACACTAATGCTTAAATTGAATAATATTTGGTGTGAAAACCTGTGGAAATACAGATAAAGCAGATTTGATGTTTAATAAATTCCGATGCTAGCCATGTAGATGCATTATGAAATGGTGAATTGCATCGCATGTCCAAAACACAGCTTGAGTTCTAAAGAGCAAGATAAAATCACAATCGTTCCTTAATTTAGCCTGGTCTGAGAGGAAGGAAAGTGGCTTTGGGGGAAACAGGAAAACTTGAGTAGATTGTGATTGTAAAATGTAAAAGTAAGTGTATGAGCAACAATAAGAGCATAACGATAATAATGGCTAGAGAATTTTCCACAATTTTGATAAAATTACACGGAAAATAGAAGGAAAGTTGAGATTATCTGTGGAGTGGAGGGAGAGACTTGACTTGACATATTGAGAGTGAGAGAGCAATGCAATCATGGACCATTGAATGGAAATCCTGAGAAAAGACCTGAGAAGAGACCATTTCATTTTATTTTATCCATTTTCCCATGAAAATGTATGAATATGAGATACTTGAAAAGAGTCTTCTGTCTCTGTCGTCTACCTGTACGGTCTTCCCTTCGCTCCGGTCCTACGGAACTTGGAGTGAGGAGTTTGTATGCACCGGGTGAAATGGTGGAGCAAAAAATGTGGAGCCTTCCTCAAGAACGAGCAAGCAAACCAAGTATGACACCATCATCATCATAATGACGATTGAGCCAGATTTTTTTTCCTCAATTTTCTGCCGCACCAGGATATGCTGCTTCCTTCCTTTCATCCGCACCGGTCATACTTACAGTGAGCATTGGGCTTGAGGCTATGAGAACATGAGCATCACTTGAGCTGTGGCTATATGTAGAAATGCTTCCCTGAATATAATAACATGGGTAGTTAGGTAGGTAACCTTCGTGTATAATTGAGTCTTGGCTCACCTTTCGATTCTTCTCTGTGTATGCTTGTGTGTGTGTGGAAGGGAAGTGTCCCTCCGTATACTAATACATTATTTGGACTCCGCACCTCATACTTTCTCCAAATAATACCAAACCAAATCCGATAAATAAATACGGGCACAACCAAACCACCTATCATAGAGTATAACAAGTATGTGGACCATAATATGTGGATGTGCCTTGAATTACCAATACAATGTCCACGAACATCTATACGAAATACAAAGGGTTTGAAAGGGAAGTAACTATTTTTTCCTTAGTTTTTTTTTGTCGCATCGAAATGTCTTGGGATGTTGTTGACGGGGATGAGAATTACTCGAACAGGCATTTCACATTTTTAATTTAGCCTTTTTTGTTCCTCAAAATATTGAATGCCGTCACAATCAAATCGAAAGCGTAAAGAAGTACGTAAGTTAAATCCAAAGCCAAATCCAAAACCAAAGTCACAGTCAAAGTCCCACGGGGAAATCTATTGACATTCGAGGCCGAAAATAAACAAGTGTTACAATAAGGTGAATTGTCCTACGCACATATTTACGTGACCAGAAGACAAGAAATAATAGACCATAGGTCCACGTCACTTTTTTGCTCTCTATTTTACATTGAATTTATCTCCAATTTATTTTGATGCCATGCCATGGTATGATCATAAGCTGAATAGTGTGTAGAGGTAAAAGGGAGAACAGCAGCTCTTAACTGGATCACTCCGACGGGGTAAATAAACCACGAGATAATTGGACCTACTGTGACTGGTGCTATTGCATTGACTATTGATTGGGTCTTGAAGGTGACTGTTGTGATTTTAGGAATGTGTTTTGCAACTCGGCTTCACACTTTGTATACTGACAATCAGAGTCCTGTTAAGACAGTCAGTTCCTTCGTAATGGTTCTTGTTCCAAAACTGTAATGTCATTATGTAATTAGGAGCTGCTCTAGTTTTGGGTAATTGGTAGGACACGAGCGTGTTTGGCAACGGGTAGATTAAAGGAAAGCAGTTGAGTTCGGATCAGCAGGCTGTTGTCAACGTCACTGAATGAGTTGCCTTGTCAAACTGCAACGGTCATGTCTATTACAAAAAGGTAGGTAGGTATAGGACTACTTAGCACTACAGCTTTATGCGCTGGCAATTATGCCATGTGTGAGGGACTTCGCAATCAGCAACTATTGCAAACTACTTTACCCTGGAGCAATAGTAATTATACCGTGTTATTTCAGTTTTATGGCTCTCGGCTGGTGCATTGTTCATAGTTCTATACTCTGTCAACTGTAACTATCATACACGTGGATCGTAGGTAAACACACTTCCTCCTTAGTGTTGTATGTACATACATGCCAGCCCGAGCTGGAAAGCCAAAATAATAATTCACTGATTTAGATTTGTATCTGAAAGTGCTGCAAGTTTTTCAACTCTTGATAAACTTTAGTTGGCGTAGTCTGTAGCTTGTGCTCTGTTGTGGCGGTGGCAGATGCTTGCGAGAAGAATAGAAAGTGTGGAGCTGAGCACATGCATATGCATGTGTATTCTGTTGGTTCCTACCTACAGATATTATGGTCCTGGTCGGTGGGGACTTGGAACGTAGGTACCTATGCCGTTTCCAGACACTATAGTTTTGTATACACAAGGGTGTGCAAGTTTGGAAACAATCACTTGATCATTCTGATGCACCATGGTGAACGGTAAGGTCCTTATCGATTAGAAAAGTGATCCATTAGTTGTTGTTGTTGTCGTGGATGAAGCCAAGCCAACCAGGGGATGATGTTGTAATTAGGAAACTCACTTTCAGATCTGCGCTTACTGTACTTCCTTCACACTATAGCCTCAGCTCGACTACTATCATCATATCATCCCATATCCTTGCCTTGTCGTAATTATACCAGGCATGTTGTTGTTGTTAGTAATAACATTCACTCGGACGACACACAAACCCACAAACTTTCTGGATGTTTTGGCTAAAAATAACAAAATGACTATACCCTGCCCTGTCCCCAACCGAATTCGATTGGTCATTGTCATTGTCATTGCATTGCATTGCCATTACCATTGTCATTGTGAAAATATCTTGTATCTTGGACAGGATAATAATGCTCATTCCCCACTGCAGGATGGACTTTGGTGTAAATTAATGCTCATATGACTGCATCAAACTATTAAACACTGACATTGTTCCAGCTTTTCCCTTGTCCAAAATTAAATGCGTTTCGTTTTATTTTGACTTTGGCTTGCTCCCTCTCCTACTGTACCCGGGCAAGCTGGATGTGTAGATTGTGTCATTTAAAAAGTCAAAGTATTTTACGGTTAAACAATGACCCTCAAAATAATTACATAATGGTCACGTACGCTCTCGAAGCTATATCGGTATCTATTATCCTTCATAGGTATGTAGGTACTGATGCAATCTGCAATAAATCAATTGTAAGCTGCAGGAGCTAGTGCATGCACTAGGCTACAGTATATAGTATAAAGTGAATTATACACCGGACCAGGATAGATAGATGGTATGGTGAATGACTAGTCTGTAATGCATTCAGAAAAAATTACACTCAAATGAAATACCCGGACACACATGAGCGGTTTGATAATGCGAGTAGCACCTGGACATCATTCGGGGATACCTGCAAAAGCTAAAGGGATGACGAGGACGACAAAGCAGTACCCAGTAGTGCAGTGTGCTGGTGTTCGGGTGACTGTACATTACATTAGTGCGCGTACACTACCGACACCAACACCAAGGGTTCCACGCCGTCATTTAAATACATTTAAATACATACCACGAGTAGAACGCACGACTACATACGTACGTATCGTAGCAATGTTTCGGTGGAAGACCAGCCAAAACTAAAAGTAAACCAGGAAAACCTTTGCATGCCATAAAGGCATTTCAATCACCTGGTTTATTATTATATTTTCACTCTCTCATTTTTTACTCTTATTACTGTCTACTTCTACCGGTATGCATGCAGGCATAGCTTGAGAGTCTGCTGAATAAACAGAGTGCGTAGCTTAGGTATATACCTAGTATAGTTACGCATTTAAACCATGTAGGCTTAACAAAATACCCCAGTGAATCATAACTCCAGTACACCCTTCGGTGAAATCACGCAAAAATTATTAACCTCCCTTGTTGCAACCAAGCATTGCATCACATTATAATCCCTATCTCGTATATGACTGGGTATGCTAGTAACGCACAACTTGTCTGCATACTGTTTAACATTAAACACTGTCTGTACGAAAGCTCATACTCATGGGTATTTTTAGTGATGGTGAATATTAACGCTGTATTATTACTGGAATCTATATCTCGTACATTGGCACTATTACAAATGTTTGCTTTGTTTCCGTATCATCAAACAACTGAAGAGACTACATTTTTCTTTTCTCCAGTTTAATCATTCTAGTTCAATTCTACATGTAGGGAAACCTACCTATGTTTATTTAGTATTGGGGTCTGATGTCGAATGCGGTTTGCTTATTAGTTCAGAGTTTTACTTGGCTCCGGCTTATCGTTAGAGCATCGATATTTATGTGTCAGTATCTCATAATGCAAGAACAAAGTGTTGGAATATTTACCTATACGTATTTGGGACCGAACACGGGCTGCGTTGACTGCAGAGAGAGCGAGAGAGAGAGAGAGAGATGCTGATGCTCCCAGTTGATATTGGCAGGTGTCTGTGGTTGCACTCCCGACTTTCAATTATTCATTTCCATATCACACATCACACTTCATTCCAGACTACAATTCAGTTCAGTGTACAGCAGTCAATACAGCAGACAGCCGACTACAAACACAAACACAGTATGTACCTACCCTAACTGGTATGTGGTTCACCTTGCGTAAAGCATAAGAGCATATCGCTTTTGTTTTTCCATCCCTAATATCTACTAGTGATTCATACGCCTTTACCCAAACAAATGCTGCATGCGCTCAGGTATTGGTTTGGTATTAGGAATTTGAATTATGTACCAGTATTTCGCAAGTTGAACTGAGCAATCCACTTGAAATTGAAATAAAGGCAGTTGTTGCTAGCAAGAGCTATTCACTTTACAAGTTTTTACAAATATCCGTCCCACTCTCCATTCTTTATTCAGTGAATAAAAAACGGGCAGACGGCAGTGCAAAACTAGTGTGTCTACAAATGTTTGGATTGGATATTGGATTTGGAAATAGAGCCTTCGTACAAGTATTATTTGATTGCATAGTTATTCTTGATAGATTGAGCGAGAGGTAAAGTTTGAACGCGTGTCGCAACGTAGTAGTGCATTGAATTTAAGCACCTGCAGATATCCGTAGATCTGACGTTGACGTTGATGTGGAAGAGGGAATGATGAATGAATTTGAATTGATATCTTAATGTTCGTTTCAATATTCCTTTTCAAACTAAAATCATGAATTCGTTTCAAGTTTTTTTTTTAGAAAATGCTAAAGTCGGCCACTCGGCTGCTCAAATAGTTATGTTATAATACAAAGTTGTATATAAGATGGATATACATAGACACTTGTACAATATTTGTAGGCAAGATTTTGGTTTTCTAAAGAAAATATTTGTAGGGTCAGTAGTCCAGTCCAGTCCAGGGTAGACAATTTGGTAGAAAGTATAATTGTAACAAAAGGTGCATTGTGCGGAAGTGCATAGGATTGAATGCAGAAATGAAAGAGATTACCGATAGCAGTTGCATTCATATCAGCTTTGACCAGCGTGCTCGTAATAGTAATGGTCAGTTCGCTGGATTCTTTTCTTCCCCATTTCCTATTTTCTCCTTACGTTATTGAAGTGGCTTTTTTCTTATTTATCTAAAGAAGAACGTAACCTTACCTTCCTAAAAGTAGAAAGTAGAACTATGAACTGCACACAGGTGATAAATAAATGTGTGAATTCATCCAAGTTGAACAAAATGCGGTGTAAAGAGTCGATTTTCAACGCAATGTCTTCCTTAACAAGAATTTCATCGGCTGGATTTTCTGTCAACGAAAAACCGAAATGTTTAGGCAACTTCGGTTGATCTTTGTTACGACTCTGAATGTCATTTCATTCAATTTAACTCCATTCCTTGGATTGGGAAAAGGGATGTGAGTCTCATAAAGAAAGAGAAGGGAACGGTGGATTGACGGAGACGCACGTCCTGCATCGTCCTGCTTTCGAGTTGCATTGCATTTAATTAGGTTACACTGCATTGCATCGCATGATTTCACGGTCCAGGAGTGGAAGGTGGAAGCATTTTTACTGTTATGCTCCACAGATGATTGTAGCTGTATTTACAATTACAATTACGTACGAGCGGAGTGAGTGAATGAAGTAAAGATGGCTTGGTGTTGATAAGAATGCATGAAAGGAAATGAAAATAGGCAGATAGTTATTTGGAAGGAGAGTAGAGAGGATTTGGGTAGTATTCGAGACATGCAACACCTTCCCTTGGTGCATTTATGTTTTTTTATAATATCATTATCATTACATTATGTTCTACGCAAACTGTAGTCTCGTAGCCTGGATTGTATGATGCATAATAAGCATAATATTCATGTGCTAGTAAACTCGGGTTCATTTGACACGTAAGGTTAGAATGTGTATAAGTGTGTATGGCTGAAAATGAAAATGGACTGAAAATTTAGGAGTGGGGTAAAGTGTCCATGTACGTCTAAATTAAGTTGATTTATTTTGTATGAATTTCCACAGAACCCCGATTTGTTGGACTGCAACCATCTCTGATTGCAGCTTCGGCCATTTACACAGCCTTGAAAGGAGTTAGACGGAGTGACTCAACATTGGCTGCGGAATTAGCCCACATGGCTTCTGTCACATTAGAACAACTCGTCTCGATCTCTGAATCCATCGATCAAGTCATCTCAACGGAGATGGCAGCTATAGAACAGCAAACGATGGACATTCCTCTCACGAAATCTTCGAATGGACCGATGACCAATAATCTAGCTTTGGTCGGAGCTCCAGTCTCCTCCTTACCTTGCTCATCCTCAAAATTGCCATGTGGCAGTTCAGTTTCCGGTCATAATACTCCCACGGATGTTCAAGACATTATTGTTTAGCGTTGCATGAGTTCGTACGCGTGTCGGATCTACTATATTTGTATACATACCAAACCAAAACCAACTACAACTGCATTATATTTATTCCCCGTGTAGATAGATATTCGTTTGACTTTTTTTTAAACACCAACCAAATATTATTATAATTTCTACTTTGATTTAGCGTAGAAAGCGTTTCCATCACCACGTTGAGTGTCTTTCATTCTGTACAACGAAAAAACTTCTCGCGCAAGTACAAGTAATGTAATGCATTATCATAGTATTATTGTAGTATGCATACGCATCAAGTAGTGTAGTAGTTAATACCCACCAAATAATTACTGTGTGTGTGTATCATATCATATCTTTAATACTACCATACCATTATAAACATATTTTATAAATCAAGTATCTATACGTATGAAACTGTTCAACGTTTGGTGAACAAATAAGCGACGGTTGCTCGCGACGAAAAAAACTAAAAGCGATTAAATTATTGTACATGACGTATCTCATTCATAGATCTCTTTTGCAGTCGAATACAGAGAATACCCGGTTACTTAGCCATTGCTTACGGCAAATATGGCGTCACTCTTGTGTAAAGTAATAATTGTACAAAATATTTTTAAATAACACTATTGTATATTAATTATAATTAATTAAATACTATTAGTATTAAGAATCGATAGTAATTCTACGGTTGTAAAACGTTTCACATGTTTCACATGGTTAAAACCATGCTGCCGCTGTACAATATTGTTAGTTAATTAATTCTAATAACTAATTAATTATAGAAAAGACATAATTAATATGTACATACCAAATGCATTTTTATACCTATCCCAGTGCCTTGAAGGAAATTACCTTAGTCACTACCGTAATAACACGATATCAATTAATATTAAGCTAAATATTAGTATAGATACCACTAATTAATTATAATGGAAAGGTGAACCATATGTATTGTACTACCGCTGTAGTCATCAACATCTACTTTACAAAGTCACTTTGTATTACAGCAGAATGCCCTGCATTGAAGTGGAATTTATGTATGCCAAAGCACCGAAATGGTTCGTGTAGATATTTAATTAAGTAGAAGTTGCAACTTTGTATAAATTAGTGATTAGACAAATTCGATGTATGTAATTATTTGTTTGAAAAAAGGTATAGTCGATTACTGTATTGTTAGTGTAACAGTAACTTTTACTTATTCGTGTAGATTGGATTGATATTGGGAGGATCAAGATTATGAACTGTTCATGTTATTTGTAGTCTTTACGAAGTAATTAGTGTTAAGAGGATAATGAAAGGATATCGCAGTGAGAGAGAAGAGGGAGAGAAGATGTTTTATTTAAAGGTTGTGCTAAAAGTGAACGTTCATATTTTGACCTGTAAAGTTTAATGTACAAAAGATAATTTTACAGTATTTACAGCAACTCCAAAGAAAAATATGAAGAACCAAGATGCTAGTCCATTTGTTTTTGTTGTGACATATTTTCTCTTCTTTTTTCTACTCAAAAGTAGGTATCCTTGTTAACAAAAGTGCATTTAATATTATATTAACTTGCACAGATTTTCTTCACATCTTCTTTTCTTCTCTGAAATGGAAAATGCTATATGGATATTGCTACAAATTCGTGTTTTTCTTATCTTTACTTTAGTCTATACCTCTATACATTATAAGTCGTATTTACCCAATTTAAACGTGTCAGACCCAATCGGTATTTGTAAGACGGTTAACAAAAACAATTATTATTGTTATCTTCCGTTTTTTGCGCCATCAACGAATTAACTTGTCAGTCACCTGTATTTTTCTGTTCAGTATTACAACCCTAGGTTTATTCAAGACAAAACGAAGGGTTTCATGAACCGCAGAATCGTTAGGGGTCTAGAATAGAATTTGATCTTTGAAAAGCGAAACTTAATGACGCTGAAACACAAAGTAAATGCATCCTATGATCTAAACTAGGTAATATACTTTATATCGGACCAAGTTCGAAGTTCTAAATGAGCTTTATAATATTTTTTCATTCCTGCTCTTTGCTTCCTTCAACACTTGCATCTCAATTTGGGATCTCATTCATAGTAATTATTATTAAAAGTATAATGTGTTTCACCTTAGTGACGGAACTTATCTCAAGATAACTATACAACTCCTGTTGGAGTAAACAACAGTAGTGCCTTAGAGCAGACAAGTGAGTACTTCTTATAATACGAAACAATGATTATTACTGTCAGTTTATGAGTTAATAAAAATTTATATGAAAATGTAATGACTCACCAAATCGTTTTTATTGCTCTTCTTTCGCATAAAACATTTATGAAGCATTTATGTATGATACTATCTGCTAATTAATTAGGCTCATAACGCAACCCTCAAGTAGCGTAATCGTAATCATCGCATAAACACATTCTTGCGCACTGAAAGGTTAGATAGTGAAAGAAATGAGTGCGATAATGATTATGTTTAATAGCAATATGCAAAGGCAAGATAGTCGGAGCATCTAATCTCCTTGTACTACTGTGAACTCTTAAACAGATTGATTTTATTTTAAAAGACTGACTAATACAATTATAGTGTATAACAATGATTTACATTAACGTTTCATAAACTTTTTTACTGGTCTGGTCTGATGCTTCACAATATAATTATATACATACACTTAGTGGTCGGACAATAGGAATCATGTAGCGTAAGTCAAACACAACTTAATCAATACAGAAAATCATAATTATGTTAAAATTATAAAATGGTTCAATATTTAAAAAAACACGATTTCTATTACGTACATTAATGAAATCTTTACTCAATTCTGGCCTTTATTTACTCTACTATTGTAGAAACTTTATAACGATAGCTGTTTTGGAAATAAAACAAATTACTATAATTAATAAAGAGCGACGTTTTACGTTTTTCTCCGAAACGTTGTTTCCAATCAGTAAAAGTATGTTTCACTAAATGAAACTCATTTTTGATTAAACACAATACTCGCAATACAAGAAAGTCTGATTTCCATCGCAAATCATTTACTAACATACACAGCGGCGCTTGCTGTACCTGCTTGTGATAATATTTTTTATTGCAGACCATTTTCCCCAAGTATTGCTCAGCCATACTCTTTCTCTCTCTATCTCGGTCTTTCTGTGAGCTAAAATAAGCTTATGAGACCGAAACTGACGCACAATTCGCCAGCAATGCATCTCACCCACGTCTATCCCTTGTTTGCAGTCCTGCGATCTCAGCAAGGTCGGGAAGCATTTCTATCATTTCGTTCTACCTGGCATCGGCTTGGCGGTCATCCAGATATTTCCACGTATTCCTTTTCCCAAAAGTGCTGTGAACAGCACTCATAATTTTGCGAATAAAATCGAAATAACTGTCGAAGATGAAATATCAACAAGTTAATATAATTTAAAGAACTAATGACACTGATGTACTATATGCGAAAATATCATTACATTATGAGGGTATAAATTACAGTGTTGTACATCCGATAATAATTAATATTATATCAACTTGAAAGTTTACAATATTAATCGCAATTTACAAACGCTGTACAAATACTTTACTATCTAGCTAGCCACACGGGATCATTCTGTATTCTCAGGATGAATGATTTCAGAAAAACCCTCTTGACAACTGGTGTACGATACAATCAAAGGGGTTGGAAAAGATTCTTCTTGCATAATGACCGGATTAGCATTCATCTTGTACGTTAACTACGGAAAGAGAAGCAGATTATTAGACGAATCACAAAAGTAAAATTTAGAACAACGAAGATTTCATGAATAATGATTTAGTGGTATGTTTACATTAATCAATCTTATAATAATTATCTTACATTGGCATATTCTTCATCATTTTCATCATCAGTACTATCCTCTGATTCTGAAACAAGGGGTACACACTTATCCGGTTTAGGTCGATACTGGAATAAAAATTATAATCCAATGCATTTCACACTCTTTCATATGTATTTGATGATCAAGCGGAACTGTTTCAAAAGTATATTCGACTTATTACCCGTATTTCCATGAATGGTGCAAATTTGGCCATTATCTCGGCAGGTATTTTAGGTCCAGTTCCTTCAACCGAAATTCCGACACCGCTGTACTGTGCCCTGCTTCTTACCTGTGTAGAACAATTAGACAATAATTAGCAAACTTTAATAAAATTAATAATAAGTAACCCGTCAGACAGATTAATATTTCTCCCACTTACAGCATCAAAAGAAGTTTGGAGGAGAGCACGTTGACGAATGGTCCTCTTCTGTAAATTAGATAATCTTGAAACCGTAGGCTTGCTAATACTAGTTTTATTAATTTCATCGTTTGAGGGACTCTTTAATTCTGGGGCGGGAGATTCGTCCGATTTTAGACGAGCTACTGAAGATCGTTTACTTCTCAAAATCGTTTCTTCTTTGACATTAGTATTTTTTAATGGCCTCAAGAATGGTTGTCTCTGTCTCTGCTTCAGTCGCAATTTGTTACCGATGTGTTTAAATGCTGAAATTTTTGCACCTTGTCTTGTCGACGGTCTCACAAGCTCGTCCCGCCCCTTTTTATGGGTGAGATGGGAAACAAAATCATTATTTCGTTTCGGAGGGACTATATTTCTTTTGATACGACCACCTTGGAGTTGACTTGTACCGTTTGAACGCGATTCGTTCACCTGTACAAAAAAACATCGACGATATGTTTATAAATCTTTTGGAAACTAAGTATCAGAGTGAATTTCATTACTCAAGGAAAATTGCAAAATGTTGCCATACCTTAGTAACGGGCTCCTTCTCCTTATCAGGACTAATATAAGCATCAAGGTAATTGAGACGACTACTCCAGTTCAGCATGCTAACTCTAGGTCGCAATCGACTTCTAATGTCAGCATCTTCTTTGTTCCAGTTAGCAACATTACAACCACACTCTAACATGCACTTCACTTTGCCGCAATGAAGCTTGGTTTCACTCACTTGGGAGTCGATGGAATGGCAAACACATCCCAGGGTGCAGTACGGTAACTTACACGGCAGTCCTTTGCTTTTGTTATCAGTACTAGGAGTGTTTTCCTGGTCAGTAGTTACTGGTTGGGATGGAAGGCTCTCCTTCGTTTCGAACTCGTAATCATCATACTGAATTTCATAGTCCTTTTCCTTCATATAGTTTTCATGGTCCACATTAAGAATGACCCCATCAACCAAAATCTGGTTGCTACCCAATTTCGTAATTTCCGTTTTCTCATCCTCCTCGAATTTCCGTTTACTCGTATATGATTTGGGTTTGGGTAGAGATTCCCTGTCCTTAACTGGCTCCCTTACGGGTTTCACTGACGGTGCCTTCGGCTTCACTTCGGTCGCCTGAGAGTCTTCAGCAGCGATAGCTGTATTAAGTGCAGCCAACGCAGCTTCTTGCTGCTCCTTCCGACACTTATTCTTACGCGATAGTCTTCGTAAATGTTTGTCCATGCCATGTTTCGTAGCTGCGAGTTCAACTTTGGGTCTGGTTTTGGCAATCAATTCTTGCAATTCCTTCAGATCCTCCTCCGTGAACCATTTTCTATACTTGAGCAAAAATTCTTCGTGGGGGGTTGGACAAATGAAATCCGGAATGGAGATGATGCACCGAAATGCCGTCTTTTTGCTGATAATCATGCCGTCAGGTGTTAAGGACGTTTCGTGCAATGACTTATTCGTAAACTTGCCTGCTACTATTCGAGTGCTCAGACGAGCATTCTTGCCATTCCTTTGTTTTCCAGGAGTATCCAGGTGATTCACATTGTTCCCTTTCCGTCTCAACCTATTTTACACCAAAACAATAACGAACGGTCAGTAAAACGTAGATTGGAACTGGGAAGGTGACGATTACGATAACGATAACGACGAATGGAAAGTAAGAACAACAGGAACAACATCATGATTTGACAGATTTCGAGCGAGTTAAATGAATTGAATGGAGTTGCGAATCCCGGTCGGATCGGAATACGTTTCGGATGACGAGAATGGAAGCGGAGAGGGATAGCATGCAACCACATCCACATCGACCAGCGTCAAGCGTCTGTCTGGCGTCTCTTCCCGTCCCCACTCAAAACATATAACAAAGGCTTCGCGCGAGCCAAGTTCAAAACACACGCTACTTTCGTCCACCCAACGAAACAATCCCACTCCGTCCCCCTGTACACCCTCTCAACCAATCCCCGTCTCATATCCTCAGCGACTCACGAATTGGCGCGCACCTCACGCTTTGAATTCCTCACCCAAAGCCAGCAGTCAAAACGTCCTCTGTGCTACGTTCAACGCATAGCACTTAGTACATTTTGAACCTACATCATACTCACTCGGCAAGCACCACAGTCCTAACTACTGTTTCACATTTATAATTTGCAAACGAGTCTGGCTACATACACTGAAAAAATAACCCCACTCTTACACCGCATTTGGGTATTCTGTAAAGTATTTCAGTAGACTGCTAGAAAATCATACCGATTTACAAAATTCACATTTAAAATCTTTTTCCCACATCCATCACCGGGATGAATGGGTTTTTGTAGATTCTCCCTAAAAAAAATAAAAGATGCATGAATTATGCATTTTTAAAATATTTTTGCAGTGTATCCAACTCATTGTTAAGAAGCCGCTGCTACTTTTTTAGGCGAATAACCAGCTGAATGGAAACCAAGTCTTATCATACGGCATGTGTGATGTGTGAACGTGAACTACTTCGACATTCGACACAGCCCTTTCGCTCGTCTGATTTTCTATTTCATACACAAACTATCATCGCTGAATTGGGGAACTGCCAGACGGTTTTCGATTTTCGACTGACAGATTAAAGTACCTACTATCTCCTATATTGGTTGGTTTAATTCAAATTACTTCACAAGAATTAGCTTCCAAGGCAAAAGTGAAGTTGGAAGTGCCTAAAATAGAGCAACGGAAAAGTGCCTTTCTTCGATGTTCGAAGTGAAGTTGACAAGATCATGACAAGTCAGAATGACAATTGCGGGTATCAAGGAGTACAGAAGTAAGTTGAAATAAAAGAATTGAATTAGGGAAAACTTACTTGGACTTCATAGTCATGAGTGCACCCGCATTAGTACGTTTCGGGCGATTACAAGGGAATTTATTTTCGGGAATCTGCCAGTAACTGCCAGTTAAGGAGCATTCGAGTAGCGTTTGCGCCTTTTTTGCAGATACTGTGGGTGATTCACCCTCCGTGGGGGATTCTTGGGTTGTCATTAGTGTGGCCGGAAGTGATTTCCGTACGATTCGCCGAGAACGAACAAGTTGACCGTGTAAGTTGTTCGTACTACTGTCAGATCTTGGAGGTAAAGTTTGGGTGGGGCTGGAATGATTGGTGTCGGTGGAGTAATTATCAGAAGATGCAGGAACTGAGTGTTTTTGATTGGAATCGGAATCGTCTTCACTTTGAACTGGCTTAGGGGGCGACGAGGCTGTTGGTGTTGGTATTGGGTCACATATAAATGACGGTGAAGTCAAAGTCGGTTTTTTGGAATCACTCTTTTTCTCTTCGGTCTCTTTACCTTCTGTCTTTATGACGGATTGAGTGTTCAGAAGTTTATTCGTGTTAGTAGCATCATTATGATTATTATTGTCAGCATAAACGTTGGTAATAGGACTTATGCCAGTGCCATTTTGATTCGCAGGGACAACTGAAGTTGTTTCAACTGATGGTTTGATTATGGATTCCTGGGGATTATCACCAGAGGTTTCAGTCCTTTCCGGGAATTTACTCTTGGAATCTATTCTTTGCTTCTGACTGGAATCTTCTATCAACTGGTTCTCAAGATTCTCAAACGCTTTGTGCTCGGCTGGGGTTAGTCCGGCCATAAGGAATATCTCTTCTTTCGTGCTTGAGGGATTGGACTCCATGAGATTCGAAACGTCGATATCAGCTCCTAGTGTGGTGTCTATAGCCTCCATGAGCCCGTCATCCATGGACACAATATCGGGGAAAGATTTGCTCGTGAATGGCTCTGGGAAATCGGACCCATAATCTATGCCAGCGTGAAGTGCTACGACCATACTACCACTAGGTTCGCTGCTATTGGCAAAGTTCAACTCAACCGGATCTCTGTCTAGTTCATCCAAATCCTCCAAAACATTGCCAACCATAACTGAGTTGGTCAATTCAGTCAAGTCTGCATCAAAACACACCCCTTCAAGGCCCAGGTCCAGATCTGTTTCTTGTAAAGTAGCTTCCGAGTCTTGCGCACGAGCTTGACGCAGCATTTCGAGGTCTTGAGGAGATATCTTGCGACATGGACTACCGCTCAATCCCCGATTCTTTGACAAGGTAAGAGCGGCATTATGATACGACTCGCCATTAAGCCTTGCAAATCTGTCCACTTGACGCACCTGACTTCGTATCTTGGCCATAGGTTTATCTCGTCGGGGATTTAGTTTGTCGGGGGCTGCTTCAGTTTTGGAACTCTTGGGACGATTAGCTTTTTTCTTAGCCGGCGTTTTTGACTTAGCTCTTATTACTGGCGCATCTTTAATCTCGTACTTTTTCTTTTTTACTTCAATGGCCTCGCTACTTCCATAGTACATGGATCTTCGTAGCAAGGACCCAACTTTTTCTGTATTAAGTACATATGTGTGAGGCATACCACGTTTTTTCCTTAAACTACCGAGATCTATTTTTTCCCCCAAATCCACAAAACTATCATAGTTCTTGAGATCCTGTTTACGTTTCTTGGCCAGTCGGTAACGCGGTAAAGTCTTGAGGCAAGCCGATCGTTTGTAGGAGACTTCCTGAACGCTTGGAGTAGAGTACAGTCTATTTTGCTCAATTTTCCACTCGTTATGAGCTTCGAATATATCACTTAAGGTTTCCCAGTCTTTCATAACCACAGTTTCTAATTTAACATGCTTGAACTGATGCTTGAGAAAATATCTCTGACTTTCATTTAATCCATTGTCTCGTGCATTAATCCACTTGTCTGCCAAAAGTTGTGCTTGTACCAGGATTTCCTGCAGCGTCAAGTTGTCCAACTGAGCTTCTAAGCAGGATGGAAAACAGTACCTACTTATCGTTTTGATTGGTCCCTCACCGTCAAACTTGAACTTGGGCCGAATCGGAGATGTGTCTAATCTTGGGGGAGGCGATGTTTCGTACCACGATTGTGACAGTGGTTTCGCATAACTGGTTATCATCGGTTTCCCACTGTCCTCGTACGTCATTACATGCATCGTGTCCCCAGTTCGGATTATCTTGACTTGTCCCCTTCTGAAGATGGGGTCAAAGGCCGTTGACGTGGGGGAGATGGGAGGTGGAATGTCGTTAGAATTGTCGTTCATGAGTTGCAACCGAAATCGGTACTCTGAGGACATGGAGGATGATGCTCGCGATCGTCGGTCACTACCGCCCTCTTCAGGATTTTCATCGATTTCTTTTTGCAGCAGTGGCATTGAGAACCCAGAGCTTGCTTCTGAAAAGGCTGGTGATGCAGCTGCAAATCAATTATAAAACAAAGGCTCAGTTAAATTGACTAATGATACTCAATTCGCCTCGGAACAAGTATGCATGTGCTTCAAGCATAGTTCGATTCGAAATCAATTTCTCAAAAATGTGGATGCTTTTGTTTTTGTACGAAAAAAATCAATGTTATGCTGTATTTGTGTCGAATGAATGTTTATTTATTTTGTAAGCTTTCCAATGCGAATTATTAAAGGAATAAAGTCCGTTAAGTCGGTGTTTCATAGTAAGCTGAGTATAAGATGCTGTAAATAATTTTACCACATGGGTACGACTGCATTGAAACGACGCACTTACGTGGAGTTGATGTTACTTTACTATGAAAAACTCAATTCTCTCACGTCCTCTCACCTTATGAAGTTTCGGGTGGTAGCTGAAAGGACCTTTGAAATATTTTATGGCACTTTGCATGTACAAAGTGATTGTAGTGTGACCTTAAACTATGAAATCAATTCAGGCTTTTCTATGCATCGACTTTATCTCCAACGGAACTTCCTGCTTCTAAATAGCAACATCGTATTATTCTCCAAACGCCTCGATAATCAGAGGACCAGTGGAATGTACACGAAATAATACTTGCACGTAAAGTCATTACATACATGCCATACGTGTACGGGATATGTTGCCAATATCGAGAAATGTGTGTTGGTGCAGAACCGGCAAAACGTAGATGCGGCACTACTGTAATTAATGTGACATAATATTTAATCCTGATGCGAGTTTAACAACAGCAGCTTTCGGATGTCAGATTCAAAGTAGGAAGCGATGCTTCTAAGATTTCGGGGCATACCCTTTCCCATTCCATTTGGAATTTCCAAACCAACACGCTACAAAGAATACTAAAATAATTGAAAATATTGGTACCCTTGTTGACTTACATCGAGATCGAGAACGCGAGTGAGACCGCGAATGAATACTCATCTTGAAATAGTAAATTAAACTCGGTCGTCCCAAGTTTCACGTTCTCAAGAAATCTACCCTCAACAAGTGATTGTTGTTACACCACGGGAGAAACCTGTGTAAAAGTAACAAAAATAAAACCAAGTTGCGAATCATATTTCGATTTACACACTGAACATTCTTGAATCCCAACCCTCCGTGTCAGTTTCCTCACCTCACAACACAGTCAAAATATAACGTTGGTTACATTGGAAATAGCAAAGTGGCTAAGTTGCACTATTTGAACGAAAGCTGTACTGTGAATACAAAGCAACATCCCACAGTTTTTAGTTTGACACTACGAGTGTCGGAAAGAAGGAAGGAAGTAAGAGAAGGAGATGGAATGCAGTCTGGAAATCGGAGTGAAATGAAAAATGATTTGTGAAATGTTGTCAGCTTTCGGTAGAACAGATAGGTAAACAAGAGTGAACAGAAGGTGAGACAAGCTGAAGAATGGAATAAAGTAGTGTAAAGTGATTTGATTTGAATGATGGGATCACGGATCTGTAATAGTTTGACTAAATGCTAATGGTACAAAGAATGAACGTGAACGTGTTCCGAGTGAATCCGAGAGTGAGGGATACTTACCTTTGTTATATTATTTGAAATGGGATGTGGATGGTGGGTGACGCTTGAATCAGAATGATGGAATCGTGAAATGCGAACTGGTTCGTTTACGTTTTCGTTAATGTCAGTAAATGAAAAATCGAGTAAAAATAGAAATTAGCCATGTTGCTTAGGCGTATTATTTTGCTAATGGCTCCCAAGAAACGTGAGGTAAATTAAAACTGAAAACAGTGTTTATGTTATGGGAGTTGTAAAAAGGATTCAGTATCCCTGCGATGCCGTGAAATTAATGATAAGTACCCGCCAACTTTGATTCCCATTCCTACTACCAACGACGTCACACGCCGCTAAAGTTAAAATCCCTCAGTTGGTGTCCTTGGCTCATATTTCTATGCAAATCCTATTCCTTCCGTTCCATCATTTCCAATCATCCTCACTCCATCATTTAGACGAAAATATTTCACACCACATGTACCGCACCGCATATGTCATAGTTCAGTGAACGCGCACAATTCCAGCGTCCAACCAACACAAACTGTCCCTAGAAGCACTCAAACCAGCACCAGCTCCTACAAGCACTTTGAACACACACCTTGGACCCCCTCACTCCGGCCTAGTCAAGTCCCTTCCCCTTTAGATAAGTACGTGTCACAGTTCTCAGAAATAGTATCATCACAATATTAGTCTAGTATTGCTTCTTTCTCAACATCCTACTCTTCTTCAACATTATATTTTCTTTTAGTAAATTACAGTAGATGCATTCCAAGTATCAAAGTAACCTGTGACTTCTTGTACTTATGTGTTTCAGTCATGAATGGGAATTCCGATGCTGATGAAAATTCTTTTCCACAACCCATTGAAATAATGTTGTCCGAAAATAATGACGAAAGAGAAGTAGAATCTTGTTTAGATTCTGATTTAAAAACAGGAAAAACAAAATTGACCGCTAAACTTGCGAAGAAGTTGGCCAGTAAAGAGCGCAAGATGATGAATGTTGTTGCCAAACAAATTGGTTCCGAAATCTCCCCCTGTCCAACTAAGGTAAAAAATGGTTTTGGTTTTGAAACGACGTACAAATTGAGACCGTAGCAGAGTGAAAATTTCAAACCAAGAAAGAATTGGGCTTCTATTAATTGAATGTAATTCTATGACTTATTGATGCTTTAAGTGGGTCGCGCTTTGGGGTCCAAGTCTTTCCATGGGTACATCTAAGGCTGAAATCATGAAACTGTTTGATCCGTTACCGGAACAAGTAAGATTGTATGAAAACAAAATGTATTCTTGTCTACAATTTGCTAGTGTTGAAGATGCAATTAAAGCTAAATCTGATAGAAGTGGTAGCAGTTTTACGGAGATTCAAGTGATGTACATTGGATTCTTAAAGGATGGTAATTTACAGCCATGTTTGTACTGCCTACCTCATATATTTTGAAGGAAGTGAGTTAAACGTTATCCGTGGTGCATTGTTTGTTTCTTTAGATCCACCGCTTGAATCAACTGAGGTAATTAGATCATTTAAACAGGATATGCCTTGTGGATTGGAATTGTACCCTGATTTTGTATCCGCAGAGGAAGAGAAGATTATTGTTGATTCCTTGGTGTCTAATGATGTTGATGACATAGGTAATTGTTTCATTGATATTCCTGTTGATATTCATGACGTATATTGGTTTTCTCATTAAAATTGAATTTTATTTTATTTAAATAATCTCCATAGGGCAGTCACTGAAGAGGCGTTGGGTTCGACATTTTGGATATGATTTTAATTATGACAATAATAACGTAGATCCTACCAAACCGTCAAAGTTCCCAATTCCAGTGTGTGTGTCGCCAGTTGTACAGCGACTGCTAGTTGAAAAGATCGTACCTCGTCAACCGGAACAAATAACACTTAATCGTTACTCGCCTGGGCAAGGTTTGTAGCTTGCAATATTTTTACTATCATATTGATACGATGTTGTGTACTAGCTCCTAGTAAATACTTGCGTTGAGAATAGCAATTTGAATCATGTAAAATTTAATTTTCCAGGAATACCTCCACATGTTGACACTCACAGCCCATTCGAGGAACCACTGTTGTCCCTGAGTTTATTGGCTCCTATTGTAATGGATTTCAGAGACGATGATAAACATTTTTCTATTGTCTTACCACGTCGATCTCTTCTTATTTTGAAAGATGCAGCAAGGTAAGCTCATAATCTATTAAACTTCAAAATTCCCTAATAAGCCAAATTATTGGAGGAAAGAAACCCATAAAGGTGTTGGAACCACGCCAAAACTTTGTCAGTTTCCAGTTTCTTGATGCAATTACGTTTGGATTTAAATTGAAGGTACCAATGGACTCACGGCATAGCTAACCGAACTTTTGATATTGTACCTGATGAAAATGGCAGGGGCATAACTGCTCTTCAGAGGGAAGTACGATTGTCCTTAACGTTTAGATTACTACGTCCAAGCAAAGTTTGCAGTTGTAGGTGAGTCGGAATATTTCTTTATTTTCCTGTTTTTTCTAGTCGATTTACGAACAATAAACAATGTAATTTTTCAGCTTGCCAAACTTATTGTTCGCAAAATGTGATGAATATGTTTCAATTATTCTACCAGGTTTCCTATTATGTGCGACTCCCAGCAAGGCCGAATTAGCTCCGAGAATGCTTCCAACTTGGAGAATTCTTTGGTTCATAAAGTAAATCGCAATTAATTAATAAAAATATAATTACTTAGAATTGTACAGCGGAGCATTTTTAGAATATTGGCTTGACATTTATAATAGCATTTATAATCGTTTGCAGCGCATTTATTTTTATCCTTATTTTCTTATGTGGAGGTGTACGAAGACATTGCATCCCATTTCAGCTCAACACGGCACACAGCATGGCCTAGAATTAAAGAGTTCGTGGAAAAGCTCAATCCTTGGGATGCTCTCCTCGACGTTGGTTGTGGAAACGGCAAATATTTACAGCTTCGAGAAACACCCTTCGAAGTAACGGTTTTTCGAGGCTAAGCAAACAAAATATCGATCTATGCGTTTCATAACGATTTAATTACATAGAATTGGTTTGTTTGTTTCATTAGGTGGGCACTGATATGAGTTCAGGATTACTGAATATTTGCCGCAACGATAAAAAAGCGGAAGTACTGAAATCGAATTGTTTAAAGCTTCCTTTTAAGGATAATTCATTTGATGCCGTGATTTGTATAGCTGTGTTGCATCACTTATCAACTAAGGTATATAAGGATAGTAATGAATTCGAAGTTCGTAATTAAATGAAGTTGACATTTCAACTAAGATGTAAGTTGTATTATTTTGTAGGAAAGACGTTTACAAGCTTTGAATGAAATAATTCGAGTTTTGAAGGATGGAGGAGAAAGTCTGATTTACGTTTGGGCAAAACACCAAGAAAAGGAGGATATCAAATCAGCATACGCAAAAAATCAAAGCGGAAAAAATCCGAGCCTTGAAACTAAGAAGAGTCATACTCCGCTCAAGAGCTATTCCTTTCTACCAATTCACAACTATGACACTGATTTCGCTCAAAGTGATATGTTGGTGCCTTGGATTAGTGGGGATTCTGCTGAAGTGCATCATAGGTTTTACCATGTATTTAGTCCTGGTGAACTTGAAAGTATTGTTAATGAAATAAAACCCACTCCGAACATTTTAGATTTATACTATGATCAAGGTAACTGGTGTGTTCGCTTGGAAAAAGTGCATGCGTAGCAACGATTCAAATGCACTTATCCAACATTTTGACACGTGAATTTCACAAAGTGCTAATTATATAACATAATTGTATGGTTTGTGTGGATAAATGTAAGGAAATAAAACTTTTTTATTTTGAGTCAATTCGTGAGAGAACTGATTTAATTCAGTGTGTAGTAAAAGTTGAATTGTACAAATTCAAAAGAAGGTCTATTTAAAAAGTAACTTAACTTGCATACTGTAACTATTGGTTTATATAATATCTTGAGATGAAGCCGAGGGAATTAAAAATATACTTCTGCGATTCCTATTCGAGGAAATTTCGAATTTCCATTGTTACATTCTTGGACACTTTCATGTCATTTTTGTCTTTATAGTCAGAATGTGGTAAGTGTAAGTAGGTAGGTAGATATATACAGTATACAGATGCATTATAGTAACATTTACAAGGTAATTTTATATCAGAAGCGAATGCTTTATACAAGAAATCGTGAGTAAAATTAAGTTACTGCAATCTAAGTAAGCTATTAGACACTGAAGTCCTACTAAAGTAAAGTACAGGTAAGAGCACGCATAAAATAAAATACATGAATACTTAATTATAAATAAAAGGACATTCGGTAATACATGATTTCTCACAGGGGCATTATCAGGCCCATAAGTCGTTGTGCTTTAAACAATTAACCGAAATGGTACGAATCAGCTTGGAATCAACATGCTTAGCTTCCGTCCTTCAACACTGGGTTGACAACGGTTAAGGTTAGCTTTAGTAATTTGCTTAACTATCGACTGATTAATTCTTCTGGGGGCAGCAAGGGAAGCATACGAATCTTCACCCCGGAACATATTCGATGCATTATCATACTTCGACGCACCATTCCCATTCATAGACGAGAATACATTGATAACAATAGGTTTCACTTCAGCTACAGGTTTCTCGTTGTCAGACTCTGGATAGCTGGTAAATGGCTGTTGCTCACTGTCCGAATTACCAAAATCTTGGACACTTTCTGCTTCCATTTCGATGTCGTCATCTTCCACGTAGTCCTCGGCTGCTTCTAGTGTTTCTAGCTGTTCAGTGACTTTAGCCGTGCCCCTAGCATATCCATTACCATTGTGCACTTGTACTGTAGGAGTTTTCCCATTTTTAAGTAGCTGATCTTGATGATGCTTTCTTGTGTGCTTCTGCATCAAAAATTTCCGTGTGAAGTTCGCTGAACAATATTCGCAACTGAATGGACGTTCTCCAGTGTGAGTTAATATATGCCTCTTCAAATCAGTAGACCAACAAAATTTCTTGACACAATGTGTACACTTGTACTTCCGACGATGCTCATCACTTTCTTCTTCTCGAAACGAAATCTAGCAAACAAAATAATAAATCTAGTTACATCCAAGATATTTCGTGAAATTCCTTTTGAAATTCCGAATCACCAATTAATAATACGTATTAGTGAAACTCGCACAATTATATTACCTCTAAAAATCTAGTGGGGTCAAAATCCGCTTCCTGACTGAATTGTGTGGTGACATTTTGGTTTTGTCTCGACATTATTTCCTGCAACCGCAAATTCTTCTTGTGATTAGTCGAAGCCGGTTTTCTTACCGGTTTTGCCTTTACTTTTGGTTTGGACGGATACTGAAGGCGTAATGCTGCTACGGCAGCTTTGACATCTAAATTAGAATCAGGATTCGACGACTCCGACTCCCGAGCTGATAATGCTGACGCTTGCTTGGCTAACTTTTTGAGTAGATTAGAACCCTGACAACTTGTTCGTTCCGTTGTTCGGGAGCTCGGCAAAAATTTTGTACTTGAAAACTCCTCGTCTGAATTAACATCTGAAGAGTGGTCCATCGCGTTATGAGGAATGTGAGAAATGGTGACATTTCCTGTTTTCAGCAGCCTTCTCAAAGACGCATCCTTCTCCATCATCTTCTTAACGTACGACGGCAACTCGGTGGAAATCTCCGGCTTTCTGGATTTGTACGGAGAACTGAACACTGTCAAGCAACTTTTAGATTTCAATGTTTTCTGAGACGATTTCCGGTTACTTCCACCAACCTTTTGTTGATCACTTTTTTTGTTGTTATAGTATGCTAAAAACTTGAAAGCAGAAGTCAATACTGACTGACTGACTACGACCGGAGCGCTTTTCTTTTTCAGGGACTCATCCTCCGCAGACTGACATATGAAATCGAAAAACTTATTTGACGTTGTCATTGGATAAACATCCGAATTTAGTAACAAAATATCTGGATCACCGATTTCGGTCATCTTTCTGATTTTTCTATTATCTTAGGCCACACTACAGCTGGTTCCAGTTCTGGTTTCAGGTTTTCCTACGGAGCTGCTTCCAATTCTGGTCCGATGTCCTGTCAGGTCCAGCCACGCCACAAATAGTGGATAGTCGGTGTCAGTATTTGTCACCTTGTCTTCAGCCTTGTAGCTCCCGTCCTTTAACGAACCAAGTTGGATTCAAATATGAAATAAGAAATTCTTGTTGCTTGTCTTTTTAAAATTTCCTCCTTATTCTTGCACGAGGCTCAACCTGGTATTCAACATGTTCCTCATTAGCACTAACACCAACTACCAAACACCAAATAATTATAATTACTGTATGGCTACGGGTCTTGAACTGGTTTTTAATATTTAACATTTAATATCCGTAGATCGTCACCGATAAACCAGTGCATGGAACCAATAAATACGAAACAAGAGGTGAGGAGGATAGACTATATTCTTTTTAAACAGCCTAACAACACTAGCTGATAACAAAACTCGTCTATTACGAACTGTAATTACCACAATTATAAATTACCACCCCTCACACCCGTCAGCAAAGGGCGACTTCTTACACTATACACTAATTTCATCTAAATGAGAAAACATGATAGCAATGGTAATGGCAAAGTTAGTGTAATTGTAATTATAATCACAGTCAGTAAGGTATGATTTATAAGGTCGAATGTAAGTAGATATTGTGTAACGTCGTCTAGAAGAACTACCTAATACCTACAACCAAGACCACAAGTATCAACTATAGTTACAGTACTACACCAAGACGATTGATGACTTGATGATTGATTGAGGAGGAATAGAACAGTACCGTGTGATCGCGAACCCCGTTGATGCTCATTGATGGACAGAAACAATGGAATCGAGAAGGAAAAGCAACGGATCACTTGCTCACCGATACCGATCTGATTGAGGTGACGATGATGATAGTGACGACGATTGACGATGACTGTCCAATGTGACTCGGATGCGGAATCGGATCCCCAGAATTATAATTAATGGAGCGAAATGAATGAAACGTGTCCGAGTGCGTTGGTTACTTCGGTCGTCTTGGTCATGGTCAAGAAATGTCCTTAACAATTCACCATTTACCTTGGTTGTTGGTCTCACGCTTCTGCTTTTGTTGCCTTGGGACTACTGACTGACTGACTGACTGAGTGACTGTGTGGTGTGTGTGTACGACTGTGAGACTTGGGACTGTTCCCCGTACGTACGAGTGCCCAGCTTTGTTTCCTTCGCACTTCTTCGCCTATTGTTCTTCCAATGTGATCTTCCCAGGCAACTTCAATTCCAACTTCCCAGTCCACACTCAGCCAAATCAGATACCGCACATGACACACAGATGGCACAAAATATACCGTCCACTTTAAAACACATTGGCCATGGCTCTTCTCACACGTCAACTACTCACTACTCCAACTTCAAACGTAAACGTAAGAAACGAAACGTATACAAAGGCATAGGCAAAACAACAACATTCTTCGTCATAATATTCTCCCTTCCACAGGTAAGTCACATTGCCCATAACTCACCTGTTATTTTATTTATCTTGCATTGCAGAATATCATGGCATGGGCTATACACAACATATGAGACACAAACCTTATTCAAACCTCTACTCGTTCCGTTCCTCTTCTACATTCATAACGTTTCAAGTTTGATTTCGACTTGGATGCAAGGACACTGTCATCATAACCTTAAGTACTTAAGGATACCTCCAAAGGATATACACTAATTACACGATAGTCATTTCAGTTCCTTTCTTGCGCAATACGAGTGAATCGCACAGTCTGTACATTTTTGATAAGGTAGAATAGCCATAGCCGTTGGTCACAGTCAGCACAAATCCTTACAGTGTAGTCATAGTCGTTAGCCATGGACCATAGGGGTAGAAATGCGTTCTTGCAGTTTCGGTAATCGCAGGTAATTATTTATTATCCATTCAATAATATTTAACCAGTTAGTACGTACGGAACCATGCCAAGCCAAGCCATGCTATGATGAAGACTTGTTTAAAGTTTGAACTTTGGCTTTAATAATATTTGACGTAATTGGTAATTACGAATTACTCATGCACATGTGTGGTAATTTTATGCAGGTAATTACAACAACATACGATGAATATCACGATTTTATAATTAGGCCAGTTATTAATTATTGTCAATATTGGTACAGTCAGTTGAGATTAGTCTGGATGGGTTATGTTTTTGAGAAGGTGTTCGATTTTACAGAGAATATTCACATCTTTAAGTAAATATGTAATTACCTGGTATACTTGTTCTATATATTAAAATTGAAACTTGCATGCATACAGAAGGTAAGATAAGATGGGTTTTTTATTACTTTCGCCTCAAGATGGGCACTATTCTAGTGAGTTAAACTTAGATGTAGAAAATAAAAACTATAGAAGCCACCTGCGAGATAAAGTAAGAATTCTGCGTTTAATTGAATCTTGTTGGTGTGAATGGGAATAAGGAAAATTGACAGGCTAATAAGGATAAGTATAATTACTGTGTGACCAGCGGAGCCGTGCCGTACTCGTAAACCCGACTATATTGTATAGAGCAGTCACAGGGCAACTTTGAGATCGATTGCGCTTTAAACTGTATACGTACTCTACTACTCAAA